>PVLA01003412.1:0-214778 GCA_004027455.1 Hydrochoerus hydrochaeris
GAAGATGACTGTGCTCTTTCCCTGCCCTTTTTTCTCAAAGGTACTCTACTGGAGGTAACTGATATCTGGAAATGGCCTCAGAGTTCATCCAGGGAAGGAGGAAGGACAGAAGTTTTATGAAGTATCACTTTCTGAGCTCAGTGTTATACAGGATCCCACTTGGAGCCTGTGAAAATCTACTAAGGTGGGCAGTGTTACCCCTAGACTGACAAGTATAGAACTGTAGCTCAGTCAGATTAAGCAAGTTGGCAATGATTGTACAGTCAGGAGTGGAAGCCAAGCTAGAGTTCAGGGTCCCAAATTTGTCCATATTCAGTCCCAAGTAGAGTCCAGGTGAGCTAGAGAAATCAATGATAGAGCAAAAGCCCTGGAGTGAGGACTTATTGGGATGGACTAAAAAGCAGCCAAGGGCCAAATGGTTCTATCTATCTTCGCAGCTGTGCAGGCCCTGAGTCTAACTTCTAGACTGATAGCTCTTCACAGTGCAGTGGGAAGGGGAATGAAATGTGAATCTGATGTAAGATTAGAGCATCCAGTGGAAGGTCTGGGTCCGCTTTTCAGAAACATATGTTCACTCACATACATACAGACCTTGGCAGCAATTTAGGAAGTACATGGGCTTGGAGAGTCAGCTAATTCTCTTTGAAGCCCAGGAGTTTCCAAGCAGGCCTAGGCAGACAAAGAGAAAGATGCAGGGTGGATAAAGGAATGGTAAGTGCACTGGCAGTGGGAAAAAAAGAGCTGAGAAGGAGTGTCATGGGGACCAGCAGGGAGCCAGGGCACCTCCAAGGCAAAGCTTGCTGGTGTCACGTGAGGTCATCCAGAGGTACAGGGTAACACTTGGGCCTGAGAAGCAAGGCTCAGAACCATCCCTGAAACTGCTCTAATAAAGCATGTGGTATTCCATTCCACAGGTCTGCTTCCTAAGTCTCCATTTAGAAAATGAATTAAGATCTCTTCCATTGGAGCCAGAAGCACCCACAGTTAGAAGAAAACCCAGAGCGGTCTTGGGCTTCCACTGTCAAGGACAGAGTGGCGGCAGACTAACCCAGCCACAAGCCAGTCTGTTAAAAATAGTGATTATATAAAGAAAACATCCCCAGAAAAAGAACCCCAGTGAATCTCTGCTGGTCGGTAACAGATGCCTGCTGTCTTGACCTACCTGTGAGGTGAAACGATCTATGTCTTCCTTGAATTTTCACTTGTTCCTATAATTCACTAGCTTGCTCAGCAGACACCCAAACAGAGCATGTGGCATTTGCCCAGTTAGTCCATTTCCAGCCTGTTCCATTCATTTTAGGCCCATGGCCTTGGTTCCCAAGGAGTGGGACTCTCCTCCCACTTCCCTTTCTTTCCTTCCTCTTCCTGCCCTTTTACTTCCCTCGCCCCTTATTTTTTCCTCCTTCTCCTCCTTTCTAGAGACTGCTGCCGTGTTAGTCAGCTTTCTGTTACTGTAAACAATACCTGACAAAAATCAACTCGAAAGGAGAAAAGGTTTGTTTGAGCTCACAGTTTCAAAGGTTTCAGTTCATGGTCGCTTGCCCCCTACTTCTTTGGGCCTGGGTGACACAGTGCAAAAAGGGGCAAATTCACTTCATGGAGACCAGGTACAAAAGATGGAAAGGCATGTCCCTAAGAACCTAAGTTCCTTCCACTAAGTCCTACCTCCTAAAGTTTGCACCATTGCCCAGGGGCGTCTTGCTCTGAGAACCAAGCCATAGCATATGGGGCTTGGAGAGACAATTAAGATCCAAACTGTAACACCTGCTTCCCCTTTAGCCTCCTCCTGTGCTTCCTGTCACCTCATTGCCTTCTTGGGATCCTATTTCCAGGGGCTCACAGGAATGTGACACTCTTTGAGAACCGTTCAGCTACCTGGAACTGGAGAGCTTTTTCACATTTTCTACTTATATCTCCTCTCAACAGATTCTGCAGATGTAGAATCCCCCAACTCACTCCTTTCCACAGAGAAACTTAGAGAACTTTAGTTCACTAGCAAAGCTAGTGGCAGCTAGAATTAGCAGTTCATGGACAGTGAGTCATGGCAGTGATGGTGCTTGTGCTGAGGGGGTACCTGTGGCAGTATCTGCCCATAAAGCCAGAGGCAGATACACAGGGCCAGAGCTAGCCTAAGTTGCTCAGGTCAAAATCAGCCTGTGAAATGTACTTGCAATAAGGTAAAAGCCTCTGCTTCCTGGGCTTGTTCACAAGACTACTCTGCCTAGAGGGTTTAGAACAACATTTTGCCCTGTTGCAATGCTCAAATGCAGCTGCTGCACCTTCCAGAAGTACCTGATCCCTGACTCAGAGAACCTGTCCATCCACTTCCTCATCTAACCTTTATACACCCTTGAGTGAGGCCACTTCACAGATGCAGGGCCTGAAGTCAGGTCACATCACAGGACTGGCTTACACCCCTATAAAAACAGCATCTTTGAGTCTCTCTGTCCATAGCTGACTTCTGCACCAGGAATTTTGTCCAAGAGCACAACTGAGTACCTTACGAGTACCCTAGAGAGTTGTGGAGGATGTGTGACTTACAGAACATATGTCACAAAGGCTGAGAAGGAAAAAGCCAGGGAAAGAGAACTCAGTCCACACGCACCTGTTCCAAGTGGACTCTGAGCAAGCCTGTAGCTACTAACAGCAGCAGAAAGAAAAGGCTGTTTGAAGCCTAGAGGGCAGGGGGAGTGGAGAGTTAAGTTTGGGAACCCTGATGGGAGTGGGGACTTAGCTGGCATCTGGTATCGGGGTGGTGGAGCATCACATCCCACGGAACTGTTCTGGACATATCCTGAGACCCAGGCATGTGCTGGAATGACAGATGTGAATGACAGTAGACAGAAGTCAACAGTGGACAGCTAATCCATTCACTACCCATTTACTTTTCCATGATCGAGCTCCAGATCTCTTGAGCAGGGGTTGGAGATAAAAATGTCTGTAAGAAAAGCATCTATAGATAACTGTACAAGTAACAAGCTACCCCATCATGGTAAGTACACAAGGTGCTGTGCTTGCATATGGCAAGACAGAGGGCTTCTACCAAGGAGAACTCAGGAAGGATTCTTAGAGGTGACAGTTATGTGGGTATTGAGGGATGAGTAAGAGTTTGACAGACAGAAGGCTGAGTTCTAGAATGTGGGAGGGGGTTAAAAAGGAGATTGATGGTCTTCTAGACACAGGCAACTCTTCCTATTGCATATCACTTCTGATTTTTTCTTCTTTGTGTCTCTCTTCCTTTCTTTTCCTTCCTTCATCATTTCTCTTTCTTTTTTGGTTAATCACAGCCAGGTCAGAATTCCTTGTAATGCCCCAGCCTCTACTTTGATCAACAAAAACAAGGTCCTGTTATCTTTTCCTCTAGATTTAAAAAGAAAAAAAAAATTATCCTGCTTAGAGTTCCTTTGTGCTGGATTTCCTATAACATAGAAGACTCTTACTCCATAATTTGAAAGGTCCCATCCTTATCTCCTGGGAAATAAAATAGTCATGGACTCTAATTCATACTAAAATGCTGCTGACCGGTTTAAGGTACTTGCTTGTGCTTAGATTAGAAGAGGAAGAAAAGATGAAAAAAGCAGAACCTTGGAAATATGCATGTGCACTGCAGGGGAGGGGGCAGCAAGAGGGTAGTACTTAGTGACAGCCCCCTAACTGCGATGAGAAAGATCCAAGAAAAACAGTGAGTGCTAGAGACCTACATTCCAATTCTGTCCAGAAAAATCCAGCTTGTCGCGATCCAGCACTGAGGTCCAGAGGGAGAATGGTTAGTAACACTGGGGCTTTCACGCTTCCTCCTGTCTCCTCTCCATCCTGCCCCAGGCTCTCTGGAAGATGGCTGCCACCTTTAGTGGGGTCCATGGAGAAATGAGGTCCCTAGTTGATTTGCCACAAGTACAAACAGTGTGTCCCCTCGGGAGGAGAGGCTCTGCTGTGCAGGCTGGAAGGGAGCGCTTGGCCTGCCTTCTGTGCCCTGTCCTGGGGCTACTCTGTGTACTGGATGGCACAGACTGGCCACCCAGGCTGACCAGCCAGCAGCCTAGAACAGATGAAGGGTCCCAGGAGCAGCTTCTCTGAGGGGGCAGGCACAGGCACGGTGGCGGCGGCAGCGGCACTGGCACAACTCTGTTCTCCATGGTAACTGGGGAGCCGCCACCCAAGGGAGGGCCACCATAGCAACAGCTACTCCAGAACAGCTCCTCTGGGAATGCGCCTTGGTTCTCCCAAGGGCAGCTGGTTGGGCCTGGGGCATGATGAGGAGGCATCCTCTTCAGGGAGAGGGACGAAGGAGTAGAGGAAAGTCTTTTTTGTTTGTTGGCCCTGAACACTTGATCACTGCTAGGGAATTGAAGTCCACTAGGGCAAGGCCTAAGTATGAGGCATGGAAGGGAGAGGTGCTAATGGGGGGTCCTAGGGTCTCAGGAGTGAACTTGTGCCTCAGGTTAAGGAATCCAAGCTATGGTCCCTGCGGAGGTTACCTTGGGGACAGTCACGCCTCACAGCTCTGGAAGTACCCCATGGTGTCGGTGGGGTCTGAAAGAGTTCTCCTTGCCACCCCAAGACCTGCACAGGATGAAGGGTACCTACATTAGTCAAGGACAGAAGGGGTGATGTGGGGGTATTGGGGAGAGGTAGATGCTGGACTCTGCTTGAGGCTGTCTTTGCCTCTTTCCCACGCCTCAGCTGACTTTCCCCATCACTTCCTTCATCCCTCCCTCCTCTTCCTCTTCCTCTTCCTCTTTTTCTCTTCCTTCTTGTTGACTTCTTCCTTTTTCTGTCATTTCTTCATTCACTTGAACATCTTATTGAGTATCTACAATGCATGGCACATGGTCAGGCCTGATGAGCTGGCACCCCTGCAGTAAGGGCGGGGGAGCTTGACAAGTACCAAAAAAGACAAGGCAGAAATGAGAAACAGAAGTTCTGAATAGAGAAGAGTCTCTCTCTCTCTCTCTCTCTCTCTCTCTCTCTCTCTCTCTCTCTTTCTCTGCCCTCCTCATTATTCTGACAGTTTCTCAGGCAGGAGATGCATAATGCAGAGAGAAGAGCTCTCACATGTTCCCCAAGGATTCCCTGGAATGCCCTAGAAGTGAGGTGCACAAGCCAGCTGGAGGCAGCCTGGAAAGGATGAGAAAGGATTCACTCGGAAGCTCTCTGCCAGGCCAACCTTCTGCTCAGTTACTCATTCACAAAATAAGTACCAAGCCCCTAGCACTGTGCTAGGCCCTAGAAACTCACAGGGAGGTAGCGGTAAACAAATATATATAGATACACAAAGGACTTAGGACAATGAAGAAAATCAATCAGCTGCAAGGATAGAAAAGAAGACAAAGGTAGCAGACTTGGAGGTGGTGAAGGGGACAGGACTCAAGAAAGTGGCATTTAGAGCCAGGCCCAAAGGGCAGAAGGAACTCAGCCAAGGGAAGGGCTAGGGTAGAACACATCCATGTGAAGAAACAGCATGTGCAAGACACTCCAGGAAAGAGATGGGCCTTTGTGCAAAGCTGAGGGAAGAGAACTGCTCCTTCCCAGGAGCAGAGCACAGAGGGGGAATGAATCTGCAGGGGATTGAAAAGGGCCAAGCAGCAGCTGGGCCTTGAAGGCCCCTGAGGAGTTTGAATTTTATTCGAAATGCACTGGGAATCCAGCCATGGAGGGTTTTAAGCAGGGGTAACATGATCGGTTCCATTTTAGGAAGCTCTTGGCAGGTGGAGATAGGGTGGGGAAGGGCAGACGGGACCTGGGAGAGCAGCTCTGAACCTCATGCAGAAGCCCAGGTCAGAAGCAAGGAGCAAACCATACAGATGGAGAGAAGAGAGCTGGAAATGGAAACTGAAATGTATTTCAGAGCCAGGACTGTAGAATGTGACTGGGCTGGAATGCGAGTGAAAAATAGGATTATATAATCTTACCTACTGATCTGGCCTGTCTCCCTCATTAGAGCCTAAGCCCCATGAAGGCAGGGATCCTGTCAGTCCTGTTCATTGTTGTTTGCCCAGGAAGAGTATAGGTGTGTAATAAAGATTTTATGCAGGATAACTGAGGGAGTAAAAAATAAGGAATAAGAAGGTGGGATTAAGGACACACTCCCATGTGTGCGTGCACACACACACACACACACACACACTGTCATTGCTGGTTTAGCCTTAGAGTGGATGGGCAGCAGGAATATACAGAAAAGGGAAGAATCAAAGCCCAGGGTCAGGGAAGCGGTGAAGATGCTGTGGTAGGGCCAAGCAGGCGGAGTCTGAGAGCTCAGAGAGCATGAGAACAGGTAGGCCTGTCTGCTCTGCATCCAGCACAAGGATTAGCACAAGCCCACAAGAGGGACAAGACCACCTAGAAAAGTGTATTCAGATAGTAAGGACCTTCCAACCCCCCTCCCTCCATCCCCCAGCAAGTAGCGATTGCTGATTTGGGAAGCAGAAACTCTCACTCAGCCAAAAGCAGGACCCTGCTTTTCCAGGAGATGAGTACTGAGTAGTTCCACATATGCTCACTAACCATCACGCTTCCAGGGATCCCTTAGGAAGCAACCAAATACCTGGGATGGGGGGTGCAGTTGAGGTCACCTGGGAGTGAGCCAGGTCCCTGGAAACCCTCAGGAATGATACATACTGTCCTGGGCCTGCATGTAGAGACCAATGCCCCAGAGGACTGAGTCAGCTCATGTGTCACCTGTTTGGTGGCACCACTGTGCACACAGGAAGGCTTGGAGCTAAGTGGAAGGTACACCCTGCAACAATGCCACAGATGTTCCTTTGGCTGGCCTGATACCCCCTCATGGGTGGAAAGAGGCAGAATAAAACTAGCAGGGTTTTCCTCTAGAGTTAAGGAATTTGGGGGAAAAAATCACACTGGGAAAGGAACTCATGTAAGCCCTGGTTCTGGGCCTGTCTCTGTCACTAACTGGCCATGCAGCTCAGGTCAGTCAGTCTTCCAAATGGTGAGGGTTTTTCTAACCACCTTCCATGTCCAGCAGAAATCCTTCCCATACACACTGGCACAGAACACGACCATCCAGTGGCTCTCCAAACACTTCCAGCGATGAGCTTCCCCAAGTCTGCAGATGACCCACTCCTTTTGGGTAATTTTGTTCCCAAAGCCCAGAGGACCCACAACTAGGTGTTCACAGTGCCATAGTTGCAGGGAGGGTGGTTTGGAGGGAGTGGGACGGAGACCTCTCTGCTGATTTGGTATAGCGTATTTTGTAGTACCTGACCTTAAATTTGTACTAGCAAAGACAGTGACAAAATTAACAACCTTCTTTATTTGAAGGCAATCTTGTCTTCCTAACATTTCTACCTGACATGGAAGCTGCCTCCCCATAGGACCCTTCAAGTGCCTGAGGGTAGGGGTCAGGTTTCCAGTCTTCCCTAGATTGAGCTGCTCCTCATATAAATTGGTTTCCAGACCAGCTCCATACCCGGCACCCCCTCTGGTGTGTCAGCTGCTAAAACTCAGTGGCACCATGCAGCGAAGGGGACAATCACTCCCTGAGCTGCACGTTACTATCTACTAAGGAAGTCTGAGAAGACATCCCTTTCCCATGAATGTGTGTCAGGAGAGACTTAGGTCACTCAGTTCCCAAACCCTAGTTTTCTTATCCAAAGATAGGGGAAACAATACTTTGCTTTGAGAATCAACTGCGATTAGGGAAACAAAAAATATTAAAAGCACAAATCTCACCTGTAATCCCAGTACTCCAGAGGCTGAAGCAGGAGGATTGCTGCAAGTTTGAGGCCAGCCTAGGCTACAAAGTGAGTTCAAGAGCAACCTGAACTGCATAGTGAAACCCTGTCTCAAAGAGACAAAACAACAACAACAACAACCCCCCCACACAAATCTCTAAAGGTCATGTCCCTTCCCTAACCCCCATTCAATTTAGACAGTGGCCAGGCATCGTGCCCATGGAGTTAGGATGGGTCTGAATCCTAACTTAGTTATTTTCTGGCTGTGTGTCTTTGGAGAAATAACCTGACATTGCTGTGCTGCAGTTTCCTCCCCTGCAGCACAAAGATAATGATAACACCAGTCTCCAAATGCATTTTTATGAGCATTAAATGTATTGCCTCGCACTCCATAAATGTTGGCTGTTTGGAATTATCCCAACTTACTCCTTCACAAGGAGATACAGCCTTCACTGAAATGAGGCTAACACATTGCACAGATTTTACAAAGTGAGGGCATCAAACCAAATTGGTCATGTTACTGGAATGAGTTGTCCACAAACCTCTTCCCACTATTTGTAAGCAACAATTATGCACTAAGTACTGTGCTGAGGGTGGGGGAAAACACCAACTCTTTTAATTATTTCTTCCCCTCATGGAAGTAGAAACTACTCTTATTCCCATTTTGAAGACATGGAAAAAAGGTTTAGGCAGGTTAAGTAACATTACAACTAGAAAATGATAGCAGTAGGCTTGAACCCAACTGCACCAACTTCAAAAGCCCATCTGCATAACCAGTGTTCCATTCTCTTAAGCAGCGCCCAGGTAGGCCCAGCTCCAGCTCCAGGTCCAGCAGAAGCCTGAGCAGCTTCCTTGACAGCATCAGTGACTCTGCTGCTCTCACCCAAGTCTGGCCCTTCCTCCTCCTGGGCCCTAAAGAGTTATGCATCCCAGCTGCATTTCCCTCAGGTTCCCCTAGAATCTCCTTGGCATCCAGAACCCCAGGCTGTTTGGTCGGTTCTCATCCCCTCCTCATCAAATGGTTCCACACTGGTCTATAAAAAACAAAACAAAACACAGCTCTTCTGGATGCAGGCCTTGATGCATAGTGTCATTATGGAGCCAGCCGTGCATCCCATCCCATTATCGCCTGGGCAAGCTTCTCCGGGCCAGCCTCGCTGCAAATGACTTTCTCCTGTCTGAGAGGGCCAGAGCCCTATCTGCCCTCCACTGTTGGAGGAGAGATTTTATCTTTAATTGACAACTGGCTGCCTGCCACTGCCAAGCCACCACTGCGGGCTAGGCTCCGTGCCGATTTTCTCCACCACTTCAGGAACAGGCTTCCCCTGGTTTTTTCCTTCCTTAGGCCCTGCGATCCTCACCCTGCTGTTGCCCTCTGCCCCAGACAGCTCAGGGTGTGCTCTTGCCCTTCCACAGTGTGGATGGATATGAAGATTTCAGAAATCTGCAGAGAAAAGCCTGAGAGTATCAAGTCAAGGGTGAAGGGGACACTAACACTTATTGCAATCTACTCTGTGTCATACATGGACACGTGTCATGTGCCTGGCTCTGACACTACCTCTGATACAGGTGCTGTCATCTTTACCATCTTAAAGATGGGGCAACTGAGGTTTAGAGAGTTGCCTCCAAGTTACCCAGCTAGTAAATAGCAGACCAAGACTGAACAGAGGGCCTTGTGTTTATGCCTAGGGTAGAGAGTGAGGAGACAAGAAAGGAGAGACAAACATGCACCCAGATATGGCTGTATAGTTTGCAGTTTGGTATAAAATGAAATCGCAGGGCCCCTTGTTCAACCATTTCACAATGGCAGCACCTCCCAAGCATTTCACCCTGGGCTGCAGCCCAAAACCCACCCTTGTGCTGACCTGACATGGGTGAGAGGGATGACAACAGCGCTGGTTATGGTCTATGTCTGACAGTTATGTACTATTTACTCATATTATCTGGGCCAGGTGTGTTCATTTTCCATCTAAGTGGTCCCTGATTGGCCTCAGTTCATCAGCACCCAGACATCACAGTGACTAGCATCCCCAGGGTCTTGTCCCACTGAGAGCTGGCGGGGCTGCAGGGAGGTGGAAGGCCCCCTACACAAACCAGCAAGAATGCAGTGGAATGCCCTCAACAGAAAAGACTTCCACTTTTTGTGGGATCAGATGGCAGGAATGTTGGGATTCAGAGACCTTAGGTTAGTCCCTGTGGTATGGCCTGGTGCAGACCCTTTCCTCTGAGCATTCACTTCTGACTGTAAAATGCAAGGCCTTGATGCCCACAGGATTGTGCTTAGATGTGCTGCCTTGCTCAGGTATTGGGGGTGAGAGCCAGGGAAGTGCCCACAGACCCAGAGCCAGAAAGAAGAGACGGAGGCAGACACTCAAGTAGAGGAGCAACAGGACACTTCGATGTCTTTATTGGGGCTCGAGCACAGCATGACAATTGAAGGCATGCGGACAGGGTGTCAGGGCCTGGCCTAGGCATGCCTCAGACACATACAAGAGGACAGCTTTAGAAAAGGACCAACCAACAGCAGGGAGGGGCCAGGAGGGAAGGGAGGGTTGAGGGAGGGGCAGAGGCCAAGGCTGAAGGGGTCACCTGGCCTCTGCTATTGCACACATCCTCTGGCCACTGGCCAGGAAGTACAGTATTGCAACTGGTCTCCTCTCACCCAAGGCATCCCCTTCTCAGACCCCTGAGCCAGATGGGCAGACAGACCCCTTCCCTGCCCGTCTGCCCAGCAGCATCTTTGAAAACAAACAGATGAAGGAGACAGAACAAAAAAATTAAAAATGAAAACAATAAAATGCCCCCCTCCAGCAAGGACATAAGGGTGTCAGAAAGAGTGGAAGAGTCTGCAGAGGAGCCTCTGGAAGTCCCCCCACAACTAAGATGTGGGGTAGGAGGTAGAACCCCAATTTGGGGTAGGGTTGGGTTAGTGAAGCAGTGACCCTGGGGGGCAGTCTGGCCTTCAATAGACTTCAACAGGCCACTTCCTAACAGGAGAAACACCCTAGGAGAGAGTAGCCAGGCAGTTCCCAGGTGGACTTTCCTGGGACATTCCACGCATGATCAGAAGAAACAAGGAATCTGTGAGGGGGTAAGGAAACTTGAGGTGGATAGAGAGCTTGGGGAGACATAGCCTAACAAACATGACAGACCACCAACAGCACGTGCACTACACACAAGAATATAGTATGTATGAATATAGATACTATATGTGCATATATATATCTCTTCAAAGTACAACAGAACAAAACATCAGACCCAGATAGCTCTGGGCCCCGAGGGTCACACGGTAGGTTTTCCACCAGTCCTGTACAAACAAGGATATCAGTGTGTTTCTCAGCGAAAGATTCGTGCTTGGGTTCCAGAGTTTCCCTAAGCCTCTGGCTTTCTGTCTGTCTGCCTGTCTCTCACGTTGGTGCCGCTTTAAGAGAGGGTGAGGACTTCAGCCTGGGCATAGTTGGACGAGAGGGCGTCTTGGCAGGTCTCTGTGTTTAAAGAGCACAGGTGTGAGACACTGGGACGCACGCTTTCGGCTCAACATTGCCTTCTGGGGGGCAAGGAATTCAGCAAAAGAAAGGGAGAAACAAAAAACAAGATGTTAGAAGGAGGCCAGCCACTAACCCACAGGCTGTGGGTTGAGGAGCAGGCCAGGAATAGAGTTAGAAAGCACAGGGAATCCAAGGTTAAGAGGCCAGGAAGAGCAGGGATGGGTTAGGGAATGGGATGAGCCCTTCATCATCCATCTGTCAACACAGCTTTGGGCTAATGGGATTTGGGTGACATTGTGGCTTATCTCCATGCCTGACAGGTAACCACTAGCTCTAGGAACTACTTTCAAACCTTCAGAGCTCCAACATAGTGAGAAAGGGTCCATACTCTACAGCCTAGTAGGGAGGTAGTGAGGAAAATACCTGATGTGGACCATCAACCCAGCTACTGCCTGCCCAACTTGAGCTCTCCCACCAAAACCTCCATCTGGACTACCCTGGATCTTCACCACCCTGGACTACTACACTGTCCAAAGCACTGGTAAAGAAGGTAGAAACTATAGAGCCATGTCCTACCCAGCCCTCATTCTCAATATGACAGAAAAAGTCCCAGCAGATGGAGGACATGTAGCCTCAGGTAAGAGAGGACATTCAGGAAAAGAGGGCTAGCAAGTGGCATTTGACCAAGAGATTCAACCACTCAGGGAGCCCTTGCTGGTCCCTCATCTTCAACCTGGAACAGCTGAGGCTTGATCCTTTCTTCCCCTGCTTCTGAGAAGCAGCAGGGCAGTCAGAAAGGCTGGGCCAACAGTGCAAGTGGGAGTTTAGGATCTCCAGGAAGGTGCTGTGAC
Source organism: Hydrochoerus hydrochaeris (assembly GCA_004027455.1). Lineage (NCBI taxonomy): Eukaryota > Metazoa > Chordata > Mammalia > Rodentia > Hydrochaeridae > Hydrochoerus > Hydrochoerus hydrochaeris. The sequence continues at coordinate 12,031 of PVLA01003412.1, forward strand.
AACCTCTGCAGCTATTAGATTTAGCCCCCAGACCTCACAGCTTTTGTCCTGGATGTCCTTCTCTGGGGAAAGAGTGTTCTCAGTTTAGAGTGACTATTTCTATCTCCTGAAGACGGTGGATCCTAGCTATCCTATAAATACTGCCCCTTGGCCCAGTGTTCTTGGAGGAAGTCAGAGAAGCCAATTTTGAGGACAAGCAGAGGTCTTCTCAAGTACTCCCAACACTGACCTTTCTGTGTAATTTGAGCAACACCCAGCCGCTGGTCCCCCTTTGCTAGGGGAAGGGGAGTGTCCCTGGATTCCCTGTAGGCCACTAGATCCTAAGACACACTGGTAGGAAGGTCTGAGATACCACAGGGTCTTGGCCAGGGTGACAGGGAACAGAAAACAAGCATTCTGACAGGACAGAATGGCCTCTAGTGGATTTTGAACCCAGGAGATTGAACCCAGGGCCTTCCACATACTATATTCCCAGCTCTTTTTGTTTTCTGAGACATGATCTGACTAAGTCACCCAGGTTGTAATTCTCCTGTCTCAGCCTCCAAAGTAGCTGGGATGATAGGCATGTGTCACCATGCCTGGACTTAGGTGGCTTTTTCACTGGTTTTCATGGTCTCTGCTTCCTTGGGGGCCTTTCAGAGTTAGGGGTCTTCATGGAAATTTTGTTTTAGAACCTATTTATGTAACCCAATGGGAGTGGGACAGTGGTGTTAGAGGGTGACACTGGTCAGGGTAGAAGAGGTTCTGCTCTCCCAGGTGCTCTGTGAAGGGCAGCCCTGGCCCAAAGGTGCCTCCTAGAACTTAGGGCTAGGTGTTCCTCCCACCCTCCAGTTCCTGTCAGCCACAGAATGAATAGTCACTTTCCCTCTGGTGGCACCTCACAGCCACTTCTCTTAGAAGCCAGGGAGCTGTGAAGCCTTCTCTAGCTAGTCCTGGTACAGACCAGAAAGTGAAGATAAGAGCTCTTGTATGGGTTGCTTCCATGCTTTGTGGGAAGAAGGTGAGCCCAAGCTTCAGAGAAAGGTTTCTAAAAACTGAAATGCTGAGTGCAAGTCCAAATCCAATCCAAGGAAAAGCAAATTACACTCCCAGAGTGTGGGTGGGAGAAAGCCTTCTCTCAAGAAGGGATGCCCAAGTCCTGGGGGTGGGGGTGGAAGCATAGATAGGCCTGGAGTACATGAGGGCTCTAGAATGCTGGGACTTCCCCTCTCCCAGGGTCCTGAGAAGGCCCAGAGGACTTTAAAGGTAGCTGGGGGCAGGTCCCATGCACAGCACTCCCACCAGCTGGGCCTTGTCTCTCCTCTATGAAGACAGAGTTGGGCAGGATTGTGAGAGCCCCCTCCCCCAGGCATGAGGGGCTCCAGCCTGGCACTTCTGCATCACGTCGCCCAGGGACATCTGTGCCCCCCACAGGGGTGCCATGAGCATGCCCATCCTTGTAGGAGGAAAGAGGGGAGGAGGCGGTGGGTGCCGTGGAAACCTGGGCTCCTGACAATTTGAGGGGTGCCACAGAAATAGCTGCCTCAGCTCCCTGAACCACAGTGGTAAGTCAGCAGAGAATATAGCTATGGTACCCATGCTAGTCAAACACCTAGTTTGTCATGTCCCATTAGACCCCATCCAGGAACCCCTGTGCTGGGACTCTGTGGGATGGGGCTGGACATGTGGGGAAGCTGGGCTCTGAGGCTCCACTGCAAGGACAGAGGGTGCCAGTGTCTTCATCCTCCCCACAGGCTGTCCCATCCCACCACTTTTGAAGGGTGTCCCATCCTGTCCTCTTTTGAAGGGTGGTCACATGGATGTCCCTATGTCATTTTGATCAATTCTTATGTATCACTTCATGCTAAGAGGAAGTGACAAGTAGGCCCCACAGAACACAGCTGGGCTGGGGGGACCCAGTGTGATACCTAATGAGCAGACCTTTCTGGCAGGGACATCCCGCAACTGCTAAGAGCTGATGGAGGCACTAAAATGGTAATGTCCCTGGCACAGGCTTTCCCCATCACCTTAACCCCAGGACATAACCTGATCTTTTTGTCCAGGCTGTCTTTTGGTGTGGCACCCAGATTATCTAGCCTCTGACAGGTCTCTAAAAGCTGTCTTGCCACGCCTGTCTTTGCCACCATAGAGAGTAGATATGGACCTTCCTTAGTCATTCCCACTATAAAGTTGCATAATCTGACTCTAAAAATTGCCAGGCATAGGGCTCTGCTGTCAGGTCTAATTCCCATCAGGTGAAACAGGAAATGTCTCGGCTGAGGCCTTGACTCCTGGGTCCAGGCAGAGCGGGGCCTGCGGGGGAAAGGTTGGCTGGCAGATGTGGGCCTCCCTGGGAGCAGCAGAAGCAGGTGCAGGCAGGGTGGCTTCTGTCTCCTCACTTCCCCTCAGCTGTCCCTGCGCAAGGTGTACCCGTTCACCCAATGACTCACAAACCTGTTGTGCTCTCGGCTTGTTAGGTAAATGAATACACTTAATTATAGAAATTAGATGAGCCTCCGGTTCTGGCAGGAATACAGAACGCAGAAGCTGGGTGGGAGTGGCAGGTGACTCAGAGGCAGGGCTGGAGTCTGAGGGAGCTTGAGAGAGAGGAACACTATCTCAAAAGCAGAGGAAGCAGTGTGGAGAGAGATGCTGCAGTGCAGGTCGCAGATGGGAGGCTAGGCACCACCCCTAGGTGTCACTTACTCAATTTGGGCACAGGTCCCCAAAGAGGTGGATCTCCTGCACCTAGGCAGCCATCCATGGCCTACACCAAACTTGAGGCTTCAAGTCTAGGAGCTCCCATCTGCACCCCAGATTAGAGGTGAAAAACAACAGGTCCCTTCTCCCAGGGCAGCACTGGCTGTGGGCACTACTCTTTTGAAGAATCAAAGTCCCCTTATGCCAGCAGAGATGTCCCACATGACAGCCTTGTTCCTCACTTGTCTCATATGCAATGGAGAGACAGATAGACAGGCAAGCTTTCTAGTTACTAGGTTAAAGGCCACTAGGAATGGAAATGCATTTGCTGTGATTCAAATATTAACATAGACATGGCTCCCCAGCAAGGCTGACTGGTCCCAGGCACCTAGTGTACCAACTGGCCCACAAGATCCTGAAGAGAAGCAGGGCATGAGTGTGCCAGCACCTATGGCTTAGACAATATTGAGGGTGAGGGGAGGGGTAGGAACCCTGGGAGTAACCCCTCCTCTCTGCATTCAGGGTCCAAAGCTGAATCTCTTGGGGAGCACCCAGCTCAGGGACCTGAATTCTCCTCCAGCTTGACCCTTATCTCCTTTCCTTTGCTCCCCCAGGCCCCAGGAGGGAAGAGGGCTGGGAGGGCAGCTAGTGTGCCAGCTTGGGTGTGCTCCTGTGCCCAGAGACAAGGAAAGCCAAAGGTGCAGCTAAGGGGCTGAGGGGCCAGGTGGGGGACTGGTGAGGGGGTAGAAGGGATGGGACAGCAGGAGCTTTCTCTGAGGATAGGGTGAGCTGTACCGCGATGCCAGTGGAGACAGCCCCAGACTGGTTCCAGCCGCTCCAGCTATGTTGTTTAGACTCCGGGACTTTGCACAGCCTTGGTGAAGAAAAGTACACGGGTCAGAGGGGCACAGCTCCTCACCAGCATGGCTCCATGGAATCCATGCTCCATGATGCCCCCCGGGCTAGGGCAGGTGGGTCTGTTCCTCTGGGATCTTTTATCCTCCCAGACCTCTGTGTCTCCTGGGTTCCTGAGGACAGACTCCAGGGCCCCACACCCAGCTGACCTTTATTTTGTCCTATCTCCAGATATGTTCCCTTCAAACTCCTGATAATCCAGTTGCACAAAGACCCTGCAGCCTACAGCACCCACTTTCTCTACCCAAAGAAGCCCCATTGAGCACCTGCCATGTTCCTCCAGGGAGCTGACACTGACACAAGGGCAGGTACAGGCAATGATGGGGTGTGTGTGGATGGCTGGAGGAGGCCCAGACCCACTCACTCCTGGTCCTAAATGTAGCTCAGTCCAGAAAGGTGTGGCATGGCACCGCGTGGGGAAAGTTAAGTGCGCACTGGGAGTTTGGCAATGTTAATTGCCAAGCTCGCTTAGTTGGGCCTGTTTCCCAGCAACCCACCTGTTCCCTCTCGAAGGTCACTCTAATTGGCTGAGCTACATGCTTGTTGCCAAGAAGCAGTGTGGAGGCATCTTGAAAATAAGAGCATCTGGGTCCCACAGGCACCCCACAGAAACAGGGTGGTGGGACACAGGTTTCCCAGTCATGCACACAGGCACCCTTTTTGTAGGTGCAGCTGTCCCCAGGACCCTCCTTACTTGCCCCCACAGCCTCTTTCTCATGTCTGCTTCCACTGATCTCACAGCACAAGGAGAGAAACAAGTGTGCTTGACACTCAGTTGTCTGCTAAAGTCACCCTACATTCTAGGGCTGTCTGCTTATCAGGCTTCAGCTAGAGCAGGACTCTGGGTATATGAATGAGGACACAGTGGAGCCCCTGCATGTTTGAGGTAGGGCTCAGGAGAGAAGGACATGTTCTGGGCCTGAGACAGGGGCACTAAGATAATAAGTGAAGGTGTGTAAGCGCTGGGCACACTATCTGCAGACATTTGGCTAAGACCTCTGGGCCATCTCCTTCCAGTGGGCAAACTGCTGCTGCTGCTTCTGCCACCCAAGACACATAACCAGCAAAGCTGGACACATAGGTCTCAGGGCCTGGCAGTCAAGGTATCCTGGGGATGGTGTGAGAGCACTGATGCTGTCTGGGCAGGGATGGAAGGGCCTGGGAAGGTACCCCACAAGTCTGCCTGGTGGAGCAGCCAGGGTCCAAGTTTAGGTGGCCAGAGACATCACAGGCTATCTTTGCAGCAGCCACTGCCCCTTCCTCACTCAACCTAGTATGGGTCTGCAGTTTGGGGGATAGTAGAAAGTAGGGAGTAGAAAATCTGACTGGGGAGAGATTGGCAGAGAACTTGAGGAGAAACTTCATTTGTGGGACAGCCCCAGAACTGGGTAGGCTTTTAGGAAGCCTAGTTCACATGGACAGGAAACACAAAAAGTGATTGGAAACCAGGCAGGAGTAGTGTCCGGTCGTAGCCACCCCTGGCCTTCACACACCTGTGATCGTTTCTGCTCCGCTTTCCCAGACCAGGAATCCCTAACAGCATAGCCCCACTTCCGTCCTGCTCCTGCCATAGGCTTACAGCCTGCCGATGGAATCCCAGCCTTCCGTGACAGCAGGGAATGAGCTGCTCCTGTTAATGCTCTAAATCCTTCAGAACACTCCCAGATGGGACCAGCTGTCTATTCGCCCCAGCCCCTTGTCACCTCTAGGTCTCCCTTGAGAGGACTGTCACACCCAAGGTGCTTGCAGATCTGGGTCAGCCCACCTGAGTTCTAGGCTCCATGTGAAGGATGGGAGGAATGGGGCATATGTGGGGCTCTCTGAAGACCTGGCATCTGACTCCTGATGGCTGTGGGAATCTCTGGCACAACTTCCTTGGAAAAGCCTTAGCTAAGATCAAAGGAATCCTAGCCAGGCATGGTGGCACTTTCCCGTAATCCCAGTACTCGGGAGGTTGAGGCAGAAGGACTGTCACAAGTGAGACAGTGAGACCCTGTCTCAAAAAAATAAACAAAAAAAAAATGTTCAAGGGATTCCTGAGGAAAGGCTGGAGTGACCTGTGACCTAGGTATGAAGGCAGTCTCAAGACCCATAGGCAGAGAAGGTACTAAAAATGGGGTGGAGAGGCCAGGCCTTTGGCCCTGGGTCCCTTCAACCTTCTAGCACTGTGTTTTCTGTGGGGACCTTCTGGGGAGGAGTCTATGGACCCTTTGGGATGCTAGAGGACTTTTTGATTCACAGACAAAAGACTAGGGTACCTGTCCTAAAAGCGGGGACACATCCAAGGCAGAGGAGATGGTGGCCATGGGCTGGGGGGAGGAGGGGACTTCAAGCTTTGTGGGGAGGGCTGAAGAGACTCGGTTCTCAGGGGGCTCCCCACTGCCCCACCTGGGAAGCCATACCTTTCCGGACACTGCCATCAGCACAGGCATAGTCCCCAGCACTGAGCAGGAAACAGGCAGCCGCCTTCTTGTTTCTCTCTCTTGTGCCAGAGCGTCGCAAGGCCCGGCGCTCCTCAGGGGTGGGGGCAGAGGCCAGGGGCTGGGTGAGTCCAGCTCCCTCCTCATCAGACAGCACCACATTGGCATCACCGTTCTGCTTAGAGTCTGAAGGGAGCAAACAGAAAGGCTGTGAGGGGCTGCCTGGGCTTTCCTCTGGGGACCCCCTGAGGTCTCCCAGATCCCAGACCCAGTATTCGCTTCCACAACCCAAGGGAGGTCCTAGTACCACTAGGAAGAAGAGCGATACCAGGGGCCAGGGCTAGAGGTTGGATGCTGTGCTGTCTGAAGGCGGCTTCCCCCAGTCGTACATAGTCTTCCCTGTGTGCATGGAGCATAGCACAGACACCCCGCTAGGATTCCCCAGCTCTGCCTTCTGAGGCTGCCCCATGAGATCAGCCCAAGCTGGCAGCAGACTGCGTCCTTGGGTCTGGCTCAGGCTGGCCTTTCGATGAGTTTGCATTCCTATGGAGAATTTCCTGGCTTGCTGGGGGTGAGGGGTGGCACCGTTAATGCTGAACTTACATAGTGGTGTCCACTGCTCTCTTCCTCTACCACTTACATAAGTTATTCTTACTCACAGGCACCCAGGCCCAAGGTCAGTGCCCAAATGACTTGGGGCCCTCAGCTTGCTGGACTCTCCTGTATCTGGGGAGGACACTGTGCAGAAGAAGCTCTAATTCCTCTCACAGCTGTGACTCTGAGCCCAGCCCCTTGCCTTGGTCAGGCAGCGCAGGAGACCTGGGGGAGAGAGGCTACTTGGTCTGAAGATAGTGGCTTGGCCATTGCTAAGCAAGCCCTTACCATGGCTGAGCACTCAGAGCAGGCAAAAGGCATGGCTGGCAAGAGCAGCTAAGGACCTCTACATTTAGATGGAGGATTCTGAGTGGGTAGCACAGGTGTGTACAATGAGCACACGACTAAGGGCCACAGGTGAGTGGTCTGACTTGGGTCCCTCCCTGAAGAATGAGTCCCACTTTGTCCCTGAGCTTAGATGGGAGCTGCTGCTCAATTTCCTGACCAGCCCAGCCCCTGGGGACCTGGCATACAACAGCCCTCCATTCCAGCATCCCACCCTCCCCTAGGGCCCATCCCATCTTAACAGCTAGTGACTTACCTGACTTCTGGCTTAGCTCTATGCTTCTGGGCACTGGTTCAACTTCCCTCCCTGTCTTCTGACCCAGGTGGAATTTGCTGGCCTCTCCAGGCCCTGAAGGACAGGACTTGATGCCCAAGCTCCCCTCCCAGGATGTGGTCACTGGTTTCTTCCATTTCCAGCCCCTCCCCACTCAGTTCCCTTCCATCTCATGTCAAACCCTGAGCCCAGGACTCAATCTAGCTTGTGCTGAACAGAAGGCAGCCTCCCACTGCTGTTACGTTAGCACATTTTTTAGGCCAAGAGACACCAGACTCAAATGTTGGGAAAGAAATGATTCATGTGTTGATGCACCTTGGAAGAACAGCTGCCCTGCTCTCTGGCTAATAATGACAGTGCCTGACATTAGCAAAGTGGTTGTAGCTTCTCAAAATGTTTTCATATCCATCACTCATTTGCATTTCATCAGCATTTTGGGGATATGATAATGATATTTCCATTTCCCAGGTGAGAAATCCATGTCCAGAGATGGAGAAGGGCTAGCCTTAGGGTACACAGCACATGACCAAGAGAGAACAGAAACTAAAGCTTTTATTACACAGCTCCATGCACTGCCTATCACTGCCTACACTGCATGGAAGTCTCACGCCAAAGACCATGAGAGTCAGAGAATAGAGAAATTCAACCTCATAAAACAACATCTTATATTTTGGCGAAGTCAGTACGTTAAAGCACAGCCCTAAATTCCAAGGACTGAGGTTTACCAGTGACTCCCACAGCCACTGTGAGAAAGGGATCCATCCTCCTTCCCAAGCCCTACTCACCTGCCCGCTTCCTCTCAACTGTACACTCTTCCCGGGCAGGGGCGCTGGTATCACTGTAGGTGCTGTCCCGGGGAGAGGTCTCCTCAGACTTGCAGTAAAGGGGTGACTCCAGCTGGGCTGGCCGAGGCACATGCTTCTTTCGTTTCTTGGGCAGCTTCTGCTTGGCCATGGCCAGGGAGTAGTACATGCCGAAGTTGTTGACAATGACTGGCACGGGCATGGCGATGGTGAGCACGCCGGCCAGGGCACACAGCGCCCCCACTAGCATGCCAGACCATGTCTTGGGGCACATGTCCCCATATCCAAGTGTTGTCATGGTGACCACGGCCCACCAAAAGCCGATGGGGATATTCTTGAAGTCGGTGTGATCGTTGCCCCGTGGGTCAGAAGGCCTGGCTCCAATGCGCTCAGCATAGTAGATCATGGTGGCGAAGATGAGCACGCCTAGGGCCAGGAAGATGATGAGCAGCAGGAACTCATTGGTGCTGGCGCGCAGGGTGTGACCCAGGACCCGGAGCCCCACGAAGTGGCGCGTGAGCTTGAAGATTCGCAGGATGCGCACGAAGCGCACCACACGCAGGAAGCCTAGCACGTCTCGCGCCGCCTTGGATGACAGGCCACTCAACCCAACCTCCAGGTAGAAGGGCAGGATAGCCACGAAGTCAATGATGTTGAGCAGATTCTTGACAAAGTCCAAAGTGTCTGGGCAACACACAATGCGCACCAGGAATTCCAGCGTGAACCACAGCACACACACGCCCTCGATGTAGGTCAGAATGGGCTCTGTCTCCACCTCCCGCCGGAAGCGCACGCTGGTGATGTTCCCCACCCGGTGAATCTCTGTCACATTTCGGTCAATGTTGAAAGCCTCATGGGTCTCCAGGCAGAAAGTGGTGATGGAAACCAGGATGAAGAAGAGAGAGGCAAAGGCTACCACCTGTGGGTGAGGAGACCGAAACAGCTGTCAAGACAGGCAAGGTTGGGCTCTGCTGGGGACAGCTGCGCTTATGGAGAGTGGGCATATGGACTACCAGGCAGTCCATGAGATGAATGGTGGGATTAAGAGTCTTGGCTGGAATTCTCTCCTCAGGGGGCCTTTATCCGCCTGTGTAAGTGTTCTAGGATAATACTAACTTTTGTCATGGCACACAGAAGAGAGACTGTGCTTGGCTGGAAACAACAGGTCAGGGAACTGGCCCTATCTGTGACAGCCCTCCCCACTCTGACCCATTGTGCTCTAAGGGCTCTCTAACTGTGATGGGTGTACAAACCAGCTGCAAATATTCCTCCAATCTGATTCTCATTCAGGAGGTATAGGGTAGGGCCTGCAATCCTGCTGTGCTCACAAGTTCTCAGGTTAGGTTTTGTCCACAGACCATAGCTGCAGTGACCAAGCAGCGGTCCTCAAAGTCAAGTCCTGGATCAAAAGTATCAGGTCCCTAGAACTGATCAGAAATGCAAATTTCTGTCCCCACTCAAATGTAATGAGTGTGAAATATTAGGGAGAGAGGGGCTAGCAATCTTAGTAAACTTTCCAGGTAATCCTGATACACGTTCAAATTTGAGGTCCACTAATTTTTGGGATGCTCAAAGATGGGAGTCTGCAAGGAATAACCTAGACTGCCACTGGTTGAGCCTATTAACCACAGCTGCAGTCATAAGCCATCTCGAGCCATGTGTCTCAGTCCTTCTCTCATCTCAGGGTCTCCTTCTGAATGACTAAAATACAACATGCACCATGGCAGGAGATAATGATCTACCCAGAATAACCAGTCTTGCCCTTTTTTGCAAACTGGTATTTTTCGGAACTCTGGACTCCAAAGAAAAATGAGGCGTGGCATGGTGGCACAGGCCCATAATCCTAGCACTCGGGAGGCTAGGCAGAAGAACTGCCATGACTTCAAGGCTCACCTGAGCTACATAGTGAGTCCAAGCCCAGCTTGAACTACATGGTGAGATCCCAGAACAAAAAAAGGAAACAAACAAAGAAAAATGAACTGCACTCATTACAATCAGAGTGGCAGCAGCTGATTCTGATAGTTGCTGGGATCTCAGCTAGAATGGTGACAGCAGCACTTGGCAGAGGAATGGTGAGGCTGAAGTGTCCAGTCATTATGAATGGAGATGAAATACATGTGTAATGTCAGTTATTCATGCCATGCCATCCAGCACCATTGGCATGGCTGTTGCTGAGATCTAGACTCTGGCTCCTTGCTGCTACCTGTCCAGCTTAGGGGGAGGCTAGACTCCCTTCTGGAACAGACTGTTGAGCTTACATAGGCAGCAAAGGAGACCTGTGGTCACATGATCACCTGGCAACTCCCAGGGTGTGCTGTCCCGATTTCCACCTGATTATGGTCTATTCCCTGTCCAATGAGGACTCAAAGAGGTTTTTCTCCGAGGGAGTCTGTACCAGGAGAGAAGTGGGGAGCAACCTATTCTATGGACTGCAAAACACCCTTGCAAGAACACAGAGGATCCAGCAAAATAAACTAAGAGGCCCTCCTAGTTTAGGGAACAACCCCTCACTAATGCTATCTTCCCTCACTTCTGACTTTTTTTTCTTAATACAGGAACTGTCCCATGTGTGACCCCAATGTTTCAAGTTCCACTTCAAGGTCCAAATGACTGCTTTCTCTCCTAAACTACTGTCCAGGGCCTCTGGCACAGGAGCAGGTTTTAGAAAGGAACACTGGCCATGGATACTCATTGGCTGCCTATTTTATGGCTGGCACCGTTAGGCCTATTCTCTGCTCTGGGGACTTGGGAAACAAGCTTCATCATTTTGAGATTTTATGAAGGAGTAACTGACAATCAGAAAGGTTACTTATCTCAGTGCACACAATCTAGAAGAGTGAAAACCAGATTTGGATTGGTGTTTAACTTGAGAATCTATACTTTCCTTTCATGTTACCCTATCTTTATGATCCCTGAGTAGGATCAATTCTCAGGCAGGCAGGAATGCCAGCTCTGAATTAAGCCTGTTTCCAGTCAGCTCCCTGATCTTATTTTACCCCTGAGGATATGTTCCCTTAGGACTTAGGACAAATCTCCCATCTTATAGGACAATGTGCTTCAATTTACAGTTCAGCTTGGATGAATCAATTAGAAATGGAATGGAAAGAAAAGGCTGGAGAAGGGGATGGACCACCAACACTGCTTATTTTACATCTTTGCCTGGGGCTTTTCCTGTTTGCTTCTCTTGGGAAAGGTAAGTTTCAAGTGCCTTTGCTGGCCTTGTTTTCCCTCCCCTGAGAAATGGGCTGCCAAGACAGTGCAGGTTAATATAGGGTTTCCATAGCCATCAGCCGGGAGCTGGTAAAATCACCTGCCTGTGGTACCCATGGTGGTGTTGGGAATCCAGCGCCCCAGCTCCACTCCTTAACCGGAGAAGCACAGGGAGCTGGAGGAAGAGGTAGGGACAACAGGTCTCAGCTCTACCAGGAAGCATGGGAAGCTGAGCTCTCCCTCTCTAAGGACAGTAGGCCAAGAGAGCTCGCCCACCTGGGAGCCCAAGCGTGAGATTAATTAGTGATTTGGAAAAACAAGTTCAGGAAGAACTGCCAAGGGGCTAAGCACAGGGAGCACAGAGGGAGGGAGAATGGCATGGCTTGGGCTACTCTCCCCCTTCTCCCGGGACAAGGCACCTGCTTCCATCGTCTGCTGCCCATCATGGGTTCCTTCTCTAGCAGGCTAAGGCATCCTTAAAGTCCAGGATACAAAATGCCTCCCAGGTTAGGGAACAATCCCTAAATGATGCCGTCTTCCCTTGCACTTGCTTTTTCTTTCCCCCCTAAACAACTATACTGTGTGTGGCCCCAGGATTACAAATTCCACTTCAAGACCCAAATGAAATTCCTTTCTCTCCTAAAATTTTCCCCAAGTTGAATTATTTCCCAACTGGTTGACCTGCTAAAGATTAGGGCTTTTTATCAGGCAAGGATGGGATTGGGCGGGGGGTAGGGCATGGATGCTGCATTCTTCCCCAACTCCCTTGATTAAGGGCTTCCTGGAACCAAAGGGAACCTGGCTGTAGCAGCATCACATGGCAAGGAGCTAGAGCCTCAAACTCTAGATTTCTGTCCAGTATTGCAGAGCCAGTGGTATCCAAGCCCCCCACCCAAGCCCTGTGCCTCCAGACTGAGCAGAGGAGAGCTAGGAGCCTTGGGCTGGAGACTTGCTGGGTTAACTGCCTGGCTTCCTCGGCCTGACCCTGGTACCTGACCACGTAAACAGTGCTGTAGGAGGACAGCACTGGTACACACCTTACACGGACACTGTAGAATTAAATGAACTTCTACACGGTAAATGCCCAATAAAATGGTGGCAGTGCTGAAGTGTGGGGGCCTTAGGGGACTCCTGCACACAACTTCCAAAGGCAAAATATCACCATATTCTGGCTTTTCTGAAGGAGTCTGAAGGTCAACTCCCTTTCTGCTTTTGCAGATGAAGAAACTGAGGCCTGGAAGAAGTGATTTGCCTTGAAGCTGGCAGCTCTTTCTACTGCATTGAAGACACAGGCCATGGGTTCTGCTGGAACTTAGCACTGCCCAAGCAGTGAATTGCTAGCAAGAACTGGCTTCACCTGCAGCAGCTTCTTCCCTGCTACTGGGAGGAAACAGGTTCCCAGGACCTTGGACAGGAGGATGCAGGTTTCTGCTGGTGCCATGTTATATAGGAGACTGGCCCAGCTCCAAAGGTCCAGGTGTTTCAGCTAGTGGGTCAGACCCATTAGTAGGTGCTTCCACCAACCCACCCACCTTAAGACTGTTCTAATGGAAATGTCAGGTCACATACTTCTGGGTTCAATCTGGCCTCTCCTAGCCTCCTTAGGATCTTCAGTTATAAAATGGAAAACTAACAGCTTACAGTATCAGACACTGTGCTGGGAATAACAGAAAAAACAAAACACCCCTATCCCTTGGCCCTTACATCCTAGTAGAGGGAGACTTCACAAATAAGAAAGTAAAATACATAGCATGTCAGGTGACATAAGTGTTGTGAAGAAAAAAAAAAGACAAGAGTCATGAAGGTGAGGGAACTATTTCAAAAAGGATGGTAAGGTTAGAACACAATGACTAGGTGACATCTGAACAGACTTGACAGAATGAGGGAGAAAGTCACGGGAAGTCAGAATTCCAGAGGCAACAAGAAGAGGCAGTGCTAAGGCCCCGAGGCTACAATGCACATGGTATGTTAGAGAGGAAGAGTAGAACCTACCTTCTATAGTTGTTTTGAGGATTAAAAGAAGTGATACCGTGAAACTTAGAGCCTGGAGTGTCACAGGAATCTGGCACAGGCTGGACAAGGGGAGAGGTGACAGACACCAATCACTAGGAACTGAACACAATCATCCAGGGCAGGGGAGGAGAGCCCAAGGCAGGAAGGCCAGGGAGACAGATGGACAGATAAACATAAGGAGATGTATGCCCAAAAACCTATATTAAGGATGAAGTGTAGGAGAAGGAAAAATTGAGAACACAGCCAAAGATGCTTGCAGAAGATCTGTTGGGTTGGGTGAGGGGCTGAGCTTCCAGGAAAGTGAGATCCTAGCACCCGGCAATGCTGCAAAGGTAGTGGAGCACCTGAAGGTAAGAAGCAGGAAAGGAGGGAGTCTGCATGGAAAGTACCCTTGAGTTGTCTCTGGGCCCCCAGAGGCCTGCACAAAGGCCTGCTAGCCTCTCAGACCTCCCCCAGGAGCAAGTCCAGTCCTGGCCCCTGTTGGCCTGAACCAGGATTCTGGCTCGAGTATCTAGAGATAGTGTCTATGTCCACCCTCTGCCAGGTCGATCTGGGTTTTCTTGAGGCCAGTGAGCTGCCCAGGAGCCTCCTAGTCAGTGGAAGGGAACTCCTGGTTACCGCCCATCCGGGTCCCATGTAGTCCTGCCTCTGCTAGGACTGGTCTCTTGCCTGGAAATTTCCCCCTTTCCCTACCACTGCATCGTTTTGTACTATGCACAGAGAACATTTATTTCTTTATATATTTATTATCTGCCTGCTTCTAAAAATTATTGAAGGGAGCAAAGTCATTATCCTATAAGACCTACCCAGCTCAATTCCTATTTCCTGGACAAACCTCTCCCCATCCCATGTAAAACAGGACTTATCACTCCCTCTTCTTGCCTCTATTGAACATTTATGTTTTTATGGCTACCATGGCACCTCTCATGATTTAGTATTATTGTCATTTCTTGTCACCTAATTTTCCTGTCCATCTGACCTGGCTCTCTTCTCCCCAGGAGCAGAGACCACCTCTCACTCATTTTTATATGTCTAGAACCCAGAAGAGTGTCCGTCATGTAGCGTTCAGTAAATGTTTTCTGAATGACTGGGCCCAAGTGACTGCTATTCCCTCTCTGGGTTTTGGGGAGCCCACCAGGAGGAGAGATCATTAGCTCCTCTGACTGGGGCCAGAAGTGACAAAGGTATGCCTAGGAATACCTTAAAGCACTGGGGCCCTGCACCTCTGCTGCTCTCTGGGGTAGGCTGAGCCTATCTCTTGGTGGGGCCTCCTTCCAGGAGCTGGGTAACCACTCCTGGGTCTGAAGAACATCCTACTGGTGGTCTGGGCCAGGGTCATGGCACACTGGCTGTGTCCAAGAGTAAGGATAGGAGTGCTCTGGGGCTCAGCACCCAGAATGGCACTGTCCATGTGGAGATGAAGGACCCAGGGGGTTCCTTCCTGCCATGGCCCAGCTACCTGACTCTGCTCCTGCTTGCTCTTTCTTCCACTCTCCAAAATAGCCCACTCCAGAGACCAATCCAAAGAGTGACAAACAGAAACACCTCATCACCCAGAGACAAGATGTTCAGAGGCAAACATTGGTCTGTTCAGAAGAGAAAAAAATACACAAAACAAAACTACAAGACTGGAAACACTACCTGAGGCAGGGTGAGCAGTGAGGCTGCAGCCTTTGGCCTGGCCCCTCCTGTTCCACAGAAAAAAGGCAGGGCTGCATGGGGAAGGCTGGCACTATCCTCCTTGGCTCAGGCACTTGTCATTCTAGCTCTGAGGGCACTGCTGGCCCTCATTCGAAAGTCTGTTGTGATCACCAACTAGTAGGTCCCTAGGCAATGCCAGAGAAGCCAAGGGATCTTCAGGAGATGCGGGGAACAAACCCCTGAGCCTCTTTGCTAGAAGGCCTGTTTTAGTTCTCTGCCTGGTCCAGGAGAAGCCTAGTAATTACTCCTAATCAAGCCTTGCTTCTTTCTCATGAAAATCCCACAGTGCAGAAAGACAGGGTCAGAATATAGCAATTCTAGGAATGAGGAAGAATAAAGGAAAGGCCCAGAGGACAGTAGAGGAGGAAGACCTCCAGTAAGGGCCACCCTGAACCCTCCAGAAGGCAGAGGTCCTTACTCCAGTGGGAGTAAATGAGAGGTAGTAGTAGGAGTTCTACATCAGCTACACCACCTGGGCAAGCCTCTCTGTGTCTCAGTTTCCTTATCTGTAAAATGAAATTAATTATCCCTACTGCACCTAGGCCAAAGGAGACAGTGGAAGAAAGCACAGGCCAAGCACATGCCACACAGCCCAGTAAAGGTGAAAACCCAGCTCCAGGTGCCTTCCTGAAGCAGCACAGAGCTTGTAGGTCACCTCTCCCACTCAGAAGAGAAACCCTGCAGGAAAAACACATGCAGAAGTTGTTTCAGTGCAGGACTGACAGCTCAACTAAAGCCAGTTGGGCCCCTGAAACCTCTGGAAACTGGATTGGCCTAGGGTCATTATCAGCTCTTAGAAAAGTAGGAAGAAATGATTATTATATAGCTGGTGCTTCCAAAGTTCCACTGGTCCCTTTCAGGCTGTGAAACTACCTTGGGAAGCCCACATTCTGACCAGCAGAGCAAGCAGGTAGGGACAAGACCAGCCTGCCTATCATACCTGTTCTTGGCATAGGCCACAGAGGCAGAACCACAGCAGCAGCCAGCCACAGGCAAAGGAGCAAGGGTGTGCATATGTATCCAGCTGGGGGCTTGATGAGGAACAGCTCTGATGGCCAGGTCAGTAGCTAGGCAACAGGCTTTCCACATCAGCTCAGTTCACTTTCCGTTTGTGTCTGTTTTGCCCTTGTCATAACACACTACTCAAATGACTGGGCTGCTGTGTGGGAAGAGACACCCTGGGGCAGGGCACTAATCCTCTGCCCTCCTGTGCCCTTCTAGGTACCCTGAAGTGCTGCACACCCCTTCCAAGTGGTCATGTCTATGAGGAAAAGCATGCCAACACTCTTAGAGGCAAAGGGCTCTGGTAGCAGAGTGTAGCCCTAGAATCCCTTACACGGCACCATACCCTCAGGCCCAGAGAAGCAACAGAGCAGGTCCTTTCTGAGGTCCTCATCTGCTCCTAGGTTTTCTGATGTCATCCAGAGGAGACAGACAACCTCAGAACATCGTCCAAGCCAGAGCAAGAAACTTATTACTTCTCCATGCTACAAACAGCCTCTCTTAGTGACTAGAGTCTGTTGTAATCACAGGAGCAAGGGCTGGCTTCAATTCAAGGCCCAGCCACTATCTCAACATGTGATCTCAGGCCAGCTGTTTGGCTACCCACAGCTTCAGTCTGTTAAATGGGGGTAACAGCCTTGTTTCAAGTTCACTGGGAGGATTAGAGATTCAAGTATGCGTAGCAAAGTACTTGCACAGGGTACTCAGTGAAAAGCAGTTATTAATTTTTAAGAACTGTGTATTCCCATTAGTGTGTCAGGAAGCAGCTGAGGGCTTGTGTTGCCTGTCACTTAGCTGTAGGCAGGTCATTTGGCACGTGTGCTGGCCAGAGCTGCAGAACGCTACTCCTGTTGGTACTGATAACCTGAAAGCTGGATGCTAGGAGTGGTGTGCTGGCTCTGTTTTTTGTTAAGTGTCTCTGGCAGACATGTAGTGTCTGACTCCTGGTTTGTTCATTGCTTAAATGAGAGAATTAACCCTGCCTTCTCCCAAAGACCTCAGCTGAAAAGCCCAGGCTGAAGGGATTCCCATCAAAAGAGCAAAGGATCTTGGGTCCCTGGAGGATTCCAAGAGGCAAACCAAGGTCTAAGCCAGGGCTGAGCCATCTGATTGTGAATCAAAGGTAGTCCAGTGATGGTGAACCAATGGCATATGTGTTATTCATTTTTCTTCTAAGACAAAAATGTTATTGTATGAGTTGCTTTCTCTAAACTAAAACCTCAGTCATCGGTTTTAATTGAGTGTTGGATACAACACTCAATATACAGTTTACAATAAATAAGTAGATTTTGGATTGAAGTTTAGCTACATGTCTCTAAAATGTTCACCAGCACTGGTGAACCTTTTAATCCCAGAGAGAAGACCCTGAGCAGGTGAAAAGTCCCTAGAGACCCCAGAATGCTCAAAAATAGGACTCATCTCCCTTAACCATTTCCTCTCATCCCTCCTCTGTGGTTTGTCCCCTTTTCCCTTCTCTATTAAGCTAAATCTAGCTCCGTCCCACCCCAAATTATAAAAAACTCTGCCTTCTTTATGCAGACAGCTAAGAGCCAACATTAGCAGGTTAGTGAACTACATGAGAAGCCTGGAACTCACAGCAGACCCAGGCTATGGGTATTACTATGTCTATACCTTCTGAGCTGGCTTCAGGGTTGCAAAGACTGAAACCAAAGCAGGAAGGGACCTGAAAAACACCTTTGCCTTCTAGTGACTGCCTACAGCCCCAGCACAGCATGCCATGGCTTCCCGAGACCTCTGCCTTTCTCTTCTTATCCAGGAAGGAGATGGATCTGCCCAGATCTGGCATTTATGCCAGCCTAGCCCTTCCCTTCAGGCCTATTCCCCAGTCCTCTGGCCCCCATGAGTGGTGAAATGGAACTCTTCCTTCCACAACTAGGATGACATCCAGCCCAAGGAGAGCTGGGGACAGGACAGGGCCCTACGTCTCATCAACATTACAGTCTGGAATGCTAGAGATACTGACCAGTATCCACAGCAAGAAACAGTCCTCAGACCCAACACATCACTCTGCTCTTGTCTCTCTCCCAGACAGACCCCCGCCAGGCTTTTGCATGAGATCAGACACCAACCCCTGGGATTTTCTTTTTTAAAGAATCTAAAGCCTTCCTTTCTGTAAGGTTTATCTGCCCAAGCATAAATGGACAAGTATCTTCTTGACCATCCCTTCCTACCTATAGGGGTTAAGAGAAACTGAAAGAAATTCAGGGAAGGGTAGTCTGGAGGGACTAGGTCTTGCTTAAATCACACCCCACCCCACCCGGCAATGTGGAGCAGTAACCTGAACCACAGCTTTCCGGGAAGCCACTTTGTGCTGCAGCATGAAGAAAAGTGGCAACAAATCTGGTTTCATCACCAGGAAGCCTGTGGCTGGCCAATGGCCATAGAAGCCTAAAGGGCCTAGAACAACAGACCGTTTCTGTCTCAGCTCCTCTCACTCCAGCTGAGACCAGGCCATCCTACGTGTGTGTCAAAGCCTTGGGACATGACCTGTACCTAAAGAAAGCAAGCTCCTCCTCAGCTTGGACCGAAGGCCTGGGTCCAGCTCTGTCTTTCCTGAGCTGAGCATGTTGGAGCCAATCAAACCCTCTCTAAAATAAAACAGTTGTTTGCAAAATGAGCTGCAGGCAGGATTTAAATGGGATAGAATGCCACGGAAGTATTAACACAATGCACCCGGTTTGGTTTCCTGCCTCAGACCAGTAGGCCAAATCCCAGCTCTCCAAGACTGGCCCTGAAGATAGGGCTTAAACGAGTGGATTTGAGGGCACCCCACTGAGGGGGTGGGGGATTCGGCAAAGTAGGCAGCTGCCATTGTGTCCCCATAGTAAGTCAAGTGTGGGCAACCTCCTGATGAGGTGCGTGAAGGGAGCTGGGTGGGAGTGTGGGATTCCCCTGAGGGCCCAAGAGAGATGGAGAAGGAGGCAGCATCAGCCCGCGGTGGTCACTCAGTCTCATCAGTTCCTCCCTGCCCCCTGCCCTTACCCATACTGCCACACACCTCTAAAAAATCCCGAGGCAGAGACCTGGCTCCTGTCACTCACCCTGGCAGCCCGGGAGGAGTAGGGGTCCTCGAAGAGCGCCCACATGCGTGGCTGCCAGCCGCGGCAGCCCCCAGACCCGGAGCCCGGGCCAGCGCCTCCCTCGTGGGGGCCCAGGCGCTGCAGAGCTAGCTCCCGCTCATCGTCGCCGGCTTCGTCGCTGGGCCCCGCGCCGCCGCTGCCCCCGTCCGGGCTCTCGAAGATGTCGAGGGCCTCCTCGGCGTCGCGGTGCTGTCGGTAGGTCATCCAGCAGCAAGGCTCCACGTCGGTCTCGTCGATGCCCCAGAAAGTGAGCTCCTCCTCGAAGAGCGGCCCGCACACGTCGGCGGGGCAGTGCAGCTTGCCGGTGCGGTAGTAGTTAAGCACGTAGGCAAAGACGCCCGGGTGCCGATCGAAGAAGAACTCGCAACCCCCGCCGCCGCTACTGCCACTACTGCCCGGGCCACCGCCATCATACTCGGGCCGGGCCCCACCGTCGGGATCGGCCAGCCAGGCGAGGCGGGTGCCAGGCAGGGTGCGCAGGGTGCTGCGGTAGGTCTCATGTCGCGTGCCGCCCACGTTGATAATGATCTTCTCCGACGCCTCGCCCTTGGCCATCTCCTCCTTCAGACATGTTTTGGACGGAGGCTTGTTCCCCGACTTGCGCCCGCGGTAGGAGGAGACACACACCGAGCTGATCATAAGAAGCGCTGCAGGGCTCCGGCTTGGGGCGGCCGCTGCCCTCCAAACACCCTTCCCGAGAAGGCAGCGTCAGACAGGGGAGGGGGAGGAGACGAGGAGGAGGCAGGAGGTGGCAGCGGCCCCCTCTGCGGCGCAGCCCTGCCCCTGCCTCCCCCCAACCCCGAAAGCGCGAAGCGGGAGGAGTTGGGTTTGGGGGTGCACAGGTGGTTGGGTTCGGGCCGCCAGTGGCAGGGAGCGAGGCCGGAGGGAGACAGAAGAGCCGGAGACTCAAGCGAGGGGCCCGGGGATGTAGGAGCAAACACACGCACGCTCTCCCCCCAGGGCAGGACACACAACACTCTGGGATGGAGACACGCCCCCCCAAACGGAGAAGCGCTCAGTCCCGGCGCACAGCGAGGGTCCCGCGCGCGCGCTCACACTCACGCGGGCCACCCTCGGGCTCCCAGACCGCGCTGACACCGGAGCGGCTGGTTTCCCCGCGGTGGCAGCAGCAGCGCAGTAGCAACAAGTCTTCCGAGCGGCAGCCGGGACCAAGCTCACGGCTGCCGGAGCACCAAGGGCTCGGGCTGCGTTCGGTCAACACGAGGCGGCGGCGGCATGTGGCCTCTTCCCCATTCATAAATTCAGCACTGGCCACGGAGGGCAGGAGGGGCTGGGCGGACCGGCGGGCGAGTCAACGGCAGAAAAACAGGCGCACCCGCAGGAGCGAGCCTCGGGTCCTGCGTCCGCGGGTGGGAGCTGCGCTGGGCTGGGCGCCGCGCTGCGGGGGCCGTGCGGGGGGGGAGGCCTCAGACGGGGCGTCCAGTTCCGCGACGAGCACGGGGGAGGGGCGGGCCGCTCCGGGGAGCCGAGCTCTAGGTGCTGGCGAATAAGTGCCCAGGCAGCGGCGGACCGGCCAAGGACACCTGCAGGCTTCCTGGGCCGCGCCGAGCGGGAGCCTCAGCGCAGCGCCCCGGCGCCGGGCTCCTGCGATCTGGCGGCGCCGGGAGCCGCGCCATCTGCGCGTCTGCCCATCTCCGGGCGGGGAGCCGGCCTTGGCTCGCGGCGGGGGGCGGGCACACGGTGGCCTACAGGAGAGGGCCCCTGGGCGCCGGTGGGCTGCTGCTCAGGAGGCTCTGGTCTCCCTCCAGCGATGGCAGCGGACACCAAGCTCCGGTGGCGCCTTTTTCTCCGAGCTCCGCCTGGCCTGGGCGCGCCTTCTGCTGGGCAGGGTGGGCGGGGCGTGGCGCGGAGAGGACCCAGAACGCTGCAGGACCCGGACAGACGAGCTCAGCCTTCCTCCGCGCAGCAGAGCCCAGCCGAGGCGCGTAACCCCCTAGCCGCCGGTGCCCGGCCCTGCGCGCCGCCCCTGCGCGCCTCCGCCAGCATCCCCTCCCGGCCCGCTCCCCGCCTCCCCCAGCTCGCTGCTCCTCCCACTGCAGCCCGGGTGACACCCTAGCGCTCTCGACCCCTGACCTCTAACCTCGCCAGTCTCTTCTTGCTGAGCCTTTCCTCCTTCTTTGTCAGGCCAGTCGCGTTATTGCCGTTTCACTGCAGCAGACTGGAGGTCACGATGAAAGGGAGTGGAAAGGTGTCTCCAGGAGGAAACACCTCTCTCCTGCCTCAGACATCCTGTTGGGGCCTCTTGACCACCTCATCCCCATCCTGCTCCCTGGAGGCCTGTGATCTTGATGCTATAGCTTCTGTCACAATTATCTCAGGCCCCATTTTGGAACAGGTATTGCCAGGGCGGAACAGTGGCTCCCTCTTGGTGGGTCTGGGTGGGAGGAAGCCATAGCCCTGGCGTTGTGCATAGAGGAAAGTGTTATGGACATCAGGTACTTCCCCCGAATGGTTATTAGGTTAAAGTCTGGTTTACAGTTTGCCTAGAGGGCACACGGGTAGTGCCAAATCCTGGTCCTTTGATTGTTCACCGCTCTCAGTTTAGCTTTGCCTGTGGTTCTGGCTGCTCTTGCCTCCCTGACCCTCAGCTGCTTCCAGGCTGTGCTTTTTCATCTTGATAGCTCCCACAGTGCCTGCTTCTGAAAAACCTGTTTACTAAGTGATTGAGAAGCTGTCCTACCCAAAACATTAGGCAGCAAGCAGACTTTGTTGGCCCTATCCCAAGAGTAATTTCCAGATTTGTTTGTTTGTGTTTAAGCTCAGAACCTCTTCTCATCTTTAATTAATTCATTTTTCTTTCTCCCCCTTTCTCCTTTCTTCCTCTCCCTCCCCAGTTTTTCTTTCTTTTTATAGCTCCAGGCAGCCTCTCTGTCTGGATGATGCAAGGCTTTGAGGGCAGAAACACAAAACGATTGACACACCTGTCCTAAACACGTGTGCAGTAGTCAGTTTCCAGATGGGCCAGTACCAAGTAATAGTGAGAAAAACAAGACCTTGCACATCCTCTCTGGATGTGCAAACATAAAACATTTTCATAAGCAAATTTTCTTAGGTCAGAAAACCAAAATAATGATCTTTGATGGTCCATGCTAATATTCAGGTACCACCCTGGGCTGTAATCAGAAACACACATTCACTGGCACCCACTTTGTTCCCAGTCTCCCTAGTCCTTGGACCTGATGTCTACATTTCAGATTTTAACTGATTTTGCTCTTGCTGTAGTGGAAAGAAATATCCTATTGTGACAGAGAAGACTCAACTGACCAGAGCTGGAATGGAATGGAAGGTTACACCCTGTCAGGATAATAAGTTGACTGTAAAGTCCTCTCCAGATTGTGTCCTTGCAAGGCCTTTGGAGTCTCTCCCCTGCTTTCCAGGCTGACAGACCTCCATCATTCTGAGAAGAGGGACAAGTTGATGGAAGTGAAATGGGTAAGGAGAAAGAAAATTTAGAAAATCCATTACAGCTTCCCACACCTGATTTGTTCATTTGTTCATTCAGTAAATATTTATTAAACATTTATTATCTGCCAGAAGTTGTTCCAGGGACCAGATATATCCATGAATAAATCAGCCCCTCCACTCCAGGAATGCCTAGTCAGTCAGTGCATCCATTTTGTGGTGCTGGTGACTGGTGATGAGCACTTGGGATAAGGTCGGAGGGAGAATGGTGCCAGGGAAAAAGGAGACCAGGTAGGAGGCCAGGAGGAAGGTAGGGAGATGGGAAAACTGACTGGGGACAGGGAAACCCAGGAGAAGCCGAGGAAAACAGGCATCCAGGTAAAGGCGCGCTACGAGGAGGGCCTCTGCCCAGAGGAGCTCAGCATCAGGCCAGAGGCCTCCAGAGGAGGCCTCACCACTTGCTGAACAGTTTTATTCTAGAATTCTGAAATAATGTGTTTCCTGGGCCTTCCTGAGCTTTTCTGGGAGAGTAGGCATCACAGGGCTTGGCCCTGTCACCTCTGCATGTGTGAAGTCATGCTGTTCCCCCAAAGCACATATCCTAGGTGGGAGAGGAGAGCTTCCTGCCAGCCTGAAGGCCAGCCTACTGTGGGTAGGAGTGTGCTGCCCCCTCCTGGAGACAGAACAGCCTGGGCCTGGCCCTTCTCTCAGCTCCTGACTGCGACAGTGAGTAGAAAGTCCCACTAGCTCTGGTATTGTGGGTATTGTGGGGCAGGAAGAGCAACTGTTCCCTGGGCATCCTGTGGATTCTGGAGTCCTACCTAATGCTCCCATCCAGGTCTCTATGTCTCTCTCCATTTGTCCAAGGACTTTCAAACAGGCTTAAGCAGGACCACAAGGTGCCACAAATGAAAATTCCTAATTCCCCAAATTTCTTCCCTCCATCCTCCTCTCTTCATCTTTCTCCCCTTCATGCTGAGTTGATCTTGCCAGTGAGAAGCTAAGAGCCTAAAATCAAAGCTATTTACACTTCATTTTTTTCCCTCACTGGGAATTTCATGTGGGCTCAGCCTCTTTGGGGTGTCAGGAAGCATCCAATCTCCTCTCCACCTTCCTTCTTTGGGCCTCACTTGTTTTAAGGAGCTCCAGGTCAAGGAGCCAACCCCATGATTGCCAAGGTAAGGTCCTATCCATTGATATTCACATTTCCTGTATTGGTATTCCAGCTCTGCTAGGGCCCAACTGCTCCTGCAGGTCTGGGCCAAGGGGTTAGCATCCTTTCTCAACATTCCCTTCTCCCTCTCAGCTTAATTAATAGAATTACTCTATCAAACATCATCCCTGCACAGGGAGGGAGGGGAAAGATTTTCCTCTCATAGAGGGAGAAAGAAGGGTGAGTGAGGAAAGGCTGGGAACCTGTTTGTTCATCAGCTCATTTTATCCTCCACCCACCTCAGGCAGTCTGCAGAGACTCCCAGACTCCAAATCAAATGTGAGCACCTTCCCAAGAGAGCTGTGGGAGAACCTAGCCTTAGAGAATAGCCCAGTGGGATCCAGGCCTTGTGGAGGTCAGCCAGAATGACTCTGGCAAGGGCTAAAGGCAAGTTGGATTACTGTGGAAGTCCCACTGAAATTATGTTTGAAGCTCTGTAGAACTTGGAAGATAGCCTTTGCCAACCCAGCTCTTGAAGAGACCAGAGGGTTTAGACCACAAGCTCAGGCCAGACCAGGATAGAGGGGCTTATAAACCATGGCTTTGAAGTCACAGGGCCAGAAGAGACCCAGGTGCCAGCTCACAGGTGCATTCCTGTTGAGTGATTTTGGGCCTAAGTATTAGTGAACCTAGATGATGGAATCATTTCTGGGTTTGGGCCAAGGACAGAGAATAGGCACATGCATGCAACGTGTGCATGTGTGTGTGACCACATATATTCATTGACTCAGAACCAAGGCCAACTGAGTGGACCCCCCAAAGGCTTCCTTGTTCAGGCTTGCTGGGACAGAGGCCCAGACTGGGTCAAGAGATCCTCTTTATCCCCCTACACACATTAGGGCAGGGCCCAGCTGGCAAGATTCCTTGGCACTCAACATAACTATATCTAGAAAAAGCACAGAAGCACAGATTCCTCTCACCCAGGCTAAATTCCAACAAAAGTAGTTCATTCCATTAGAGAAGCTAATTAGTCCTGAGGCTCAGTCCCCTACAGTAGTGTCCTGGTGAAACTGGACCAAGCATTAGGTGAGGTAGACCAAACTTGGCTTCCCTTTGTGAAATCCCTTGTGAAATCCAGAGAGCACTCCCTACTTGGGTCAGTCCTGGGCAGAAGAGAGAGCCAGAATGCAGCAGCTCAGCTAAGGGAGCTTAGGACAGACCCTCGTAGAATCTCTGTGTTCCACAGCTAGCACTGTTCCTGGCATGGAGTAATCTTGATGATGGTTTGTGTTGAATGATAGATATCATCGTCTCCCCATCTCCCAGGCTCCTTCCCAACTAAGCCAGTGTGACTGACACCCATGGGTGTGCCTGGGGACGCGATACTCGAAGTCACATTGTGACTGGCTCCACAAGGCAGGGACTGCTGCCTGATCTGACCATTCTTTGTCTATTCCCAGCAGTTAGCATAATCCTTGCTACTCAGAATGTTTCATTCTTGCTTAATGCATAGGATTAGTGGAGGGAAGACAAGGGTGGAGAAGGTCAGGGAAGTCACTGTTAGTGCTGTGCAGAGGTGGAAGGTATGCTGGACCAGGAATCGGGAAACCCAGACTTTAGCCCCAGTTTTCCCTTGCTTCATTGAAGGAATTCTTGTTAGATCTCTTACTCCTCTGGAACTTCAGTTTCTCCAATTGTTATATGAGGAGTTTGGACCAAATCCCTCAGTTTCATATTTTGGTTACTATTGCTGATTTCTCAGGAAGTTTTTTTTTTTTCTTTTGCTCGGGATTTTATGGGTCAGGAAGCTAGGAAAGGGTTGGCTGAGCAATTGAGTTGGCTTTACTTAGGGTTCCTCATGCAGCTGCAGTCAGATGAAGCTGCAGTCAGATGAAGCCAACATCTGAAGCTCAGCTAGGCTAAACATTCACTGTGACATGTCCACAGGGCTAGCAATGGACACTGGCCATTGATGGGATCTCAGCTGAAGCCGTCAACATAAGCACCTACAAACACAGTCTTGCTACAATGGCAGTCTCTGGCGGTGCATTTCTCACTTGGCAGCTGATTACCCCAGAATCAGGATCCCCAGAATGTGCACGGAAGGAGCATGGCTCCTGCTAATCTAGTTTTGGAAGTTACATAGTATTACTTCTGCTGCTTTCCGTTGGTCACAGGAGGAATTTACTCAATCAGATTGACTTCTTGATGACAGAAATATATATTAAAAAATTCAAAGTCTTATCTTTAAAAACAAAATGCTACCTGTGATCTGTGGGCTCCTTCAGCCTTGCCCCAAGTCCTTATGCCTGGAGCTGAATGAGATTTTGTCTTGTTGTGGCTGTTGAGAGGAACAAAAGAGTGTGCGGATCTGTAAGACTTCCCCCACCCCAAGTATGCTCTTTTCTGGAAGGGTGTTTTCTCACTCTTCTTTTCCTGGCTTCTTTGGGTTCTAGGCTAAGACTGTGTTTTCTAAATAGGTTGGCTCATTGCATGGAAGATGGGTCCCCCAGAGTGAAGTAGGACCTACCCACCTAAGCCAGTGTGACTGACACCCATGGGTGTGCCTGGGGAGGCGATATTCGAAGTCCATCCCTACGGACCTAACCAAGAGAAGACTAATATTTAATGAGCATCTATTTTTTAATGTGAAAAATTCCTATAGTAGAGCAGGTACTATAGGAAAGAATTTATTTATTTCTAGAACATCTCTTCAAGGAGATACTGTCATCCTCCTTTTACAGATTAGAAAATGTAGGTTTACAAGGCTCTCTGGCTTGCCTGATGTTGGTGACAGACTCCTGATTCCACATACTTTATGTTTTTTGCCCCCAAGGACAAATAGAAAGCAGAAGCTCATGTGCCCTCCTGTATGTCACTCTCATCTCTCTCCCTGTCTTCTCCCTCTATCCAGGGCCCACATTTTTTTTTATCATTTTTTTTATTTAAAGAAAAAAAATTGAAACAGAAAGAGGGTAGAAATAATACAAAATCTCAAAAACAAAACAAAACAGAAAAGCAAAAATAGTAACCAGTAAGAAATCACTAGTTGATAATTACATATTTTCCTCTTTGAAGTAGTTGTTCAAGTTACAAAAGTAAAGCCTACAAAGTGGACATCCAAACAGTGAGTCTGCAATCAGTTTTGTTCATCCATCCAACTAAAACTTTAGCAACATGGTTATTAATCCCACTTACTCAAATATACATGCAGTTATATCCTTTAGAATACTTTCTTTTCCTCTCTTTTTTTTTCTTTACAAAAACTATAATCCATTCTTGTAAACTACTTAGAAGTTCTACACATGTATAAGTCTCTACACATATACCTAGGCTTTCTGTATTAGAGGGAGAAACAAATCAAAACAAGTCAACAATACAAATTCCTAGAGAAACATCAAATGGAAAGGACATATAAAACCACAATACTAGGTGATCTACGGTAGTTACTATGATGTCTCTTGTTATTTTCAATAAAATTGTCTATATCGTCAAACATAGTATAGTTAAACTTAGCATTGCATTACACTATTAATAAAATCTAAACATTGGAGACATTATAGGACTTCAAAGGCAGTTAACATTTGGCCATTCACCTCATCAGAACTGACATATTTATTGTGAGTTCCATTTTTATGTTTCCAAGCCAGTATTCCCTAAAGAGAAAGTTTCCATGCAAGTACCAGCGGCCAGTGATAAAGATCCCTAACACCTTAGAACTGTCTCATTATGTAGGCAGCCACAAATCCCCCCATCTACAAGTAAAGTCTCCCCTTATTTCTGGGCACATGCTGTGACCCATAGAATGCAGTAGAAATACTGTGCCATTTTCCAGGTCCAGCTCATGAGAAACTGATAGCTTTCACTCAAAACTCTGTACACCCCAAAACATGAGAAAGGACTTTGTAGATGCTCAGTCTGGGTTATAGTTGCACCTGAACCCAGACTTCCAGCCATTCTCACTGAGGTACTAGACATTTGAGTGAATGTGAGTAAGGCTGCCTTGGACCCCCCTCCCCAATGCCAGCTTCTCTGACATTTTTATATCACTAAGTGACTTCAGTTGCTACCATGAGGATTACTCAGGCCAACCCTTGCCTGAATTCCTTACGCACAAAACAACTAATAAAACAACTAATAAAATGGTTGTTTTAAGCCATTAATATTTAGGCTAACTTGGCACACAAAGAAATAACAACCAATATGGATTATTTCATTTAATCTATGCATTCTCTCTGTTTTACAGACCAGGACCTTTAAGATCTCCCAGGAAACGCGAATATTTGAACTTGAATTTGGGAGTCTGATTTCAAGCTCTCTTGCATTGAAGCCCTTGTTATATTACCTCTTAGTGGATCCGTGTCCCCCTCCTTGAGGAAAGTTGGCATTTCAACCAAAAACATGACCTCTAGTCAAAGGAGCGACTGGCTGTACAAGGAACGACTTTTCCATCACCTGGACCCATGCTTGAAAGAGAGGTGGCCAGATTTGGAGTCATGAGTTGGGCTCCTCCCTTGGCAAAATTTAGGATGTGTGGGACTAGTTTACGTTTCATTATGTACCTATGAAGGACAGGGAGCCTGTTCGTGTTGCGTGCTTAATAAATGTTATTCAATGAATAACCCACAGAAGAGTAAATGACAGAATGGGGAGGAGGTTTCTCTGGCTAAAATCTGGACAGAAACGTTTTCCCGCCATCTAGGGGCTGTTTCGGTAACAACATTTCCCTCTGACGGGAAGAAAATGGAAGGTTGCTTTGGGGATCTTGGCTGAATGTCAGAGATCACAAAATATCACATTAATCCAGACTGGAGTCGGGTAGAATGGGAGTGAGCCATCCTCCCTCAGAACCAGACTTCTTGTCTCTTTGGGTGCCTGTGCTTCTAAAGGAAGGCTGGAATAAGGGCTTCCCCTGCCAGTGCTCATTCCCTTCTTTAAAATGTGGAACATTCAGAGGGTTCTTCGTAAGTCAATAGTTGGGACAGAAATTTGAAAAAGATGGTCATATCCTGTAGTTCATCTTTTCCCTCCACAAAAGTTTCTAAAGGCTCACCTGAAGTGAGGGATGGCTCTCAGAACCTAGAACACAGCTGTTCCCACCCAGTCCACCTCTCCAACACCAAGTGCCCGCCTCCCCTCTCCTCTGGGGTCTGCAGATGCCAGCAGCTTCCCAGCCTCTGCCCCCTTCTGAGGTGGGCACTCACCAACCCCTCTCCCAGTTGCTTGCTGAGCTGACAAGTACAGCTTCTCCTGACAGTCTGGCAGGACAAAATTGTCCCCTGCAAGAGGACACTAAATGCCATCTTACATAAAATGGAGCCTCATTTTCCTCACCTGGAAAAATCTGGACCACAATCCATTTCTCTAGGAACTGTGGTAAAAATCGCAGGCAGTTACATGGGTGGAGGAGTTGGAACCCAATATGCCCATCATAAGGCTGTGCATTGTCGATTCCTAGAGCAATTCCTAGGAAAATAAATATGTCTCTCCCCAAACTCCTCAGTCAGCAGCCAGCACCCACAAGAATCCTGTTCACCCATACAGCCCTAGGTTTTGCCCAAACCTTCCCTCAGGATCCTTGTCTTCTCTCATTTTCTCTTTGTGCCCCCAAGAGTAGTTAAGAAAGGGAAGAGGGATTTGGTAAGAATAGACACTTTATTGTACACCAGGGTGGGGGAGAGAGAAAGAAGGGGCCCTGGGGTGACAGTGCCTCATCTCGTCCTCTGAGCTGTGTGATCCTGACCCAGGGCTCTGACCAGTCATGGGATTCATGGACTTGAACAGTTCTGAACTTGTGCCAGGACACAAAGTGACTGCCTGGTGTGTGTGTGTGTGCTTGGGTCTGTACAAAGCAGGCTTTCTGTGAGAAAGGGCTTTGGGCCCTCCTCTTCTAGCCCATCACTGGGCTCCAGTGAAGGAGGAAGCAGTCACCACTTTTTGGGGCCTAACACTAGGGACCCAGGAAATCAGGTGCTTTACAACTTGTTTAGTTTCACTTCTCTTTTTCACAGTGGGGAGTATCGGCAGGAAGGGTTCAGCTGTGAGGAAGGGCTGAAGAGCAGCCCCACCTGGTAATACTGCTGCAAGGCCTGCGTGGGTTCCAGGTCCCAACCTCATGGCCTACACAAGAGGGTTTCTCCTGGCACTAAGAAAGCAAGAGTCCCTGCAGAGTTATTGCTGGAGGGCAGAAGCCAACCTGACCAGCATCACCTCATGTGCCCCACCCTGTCCACCCCTCACCAGGGCTTTTGGCTTCATGTTGCCTCAGTGGACAAGGCAGAAGGCTCCCTGAGCTCCCTGAGCTGATGACTGGGGCCTGGAGAAGGCAGGGCCAGGAGCCTCTGATAGGCAAGCCCCTGCCCTGCTCCAACTCAGCAACTACTGCCCTGGAGCCTCTCTGTCTCCTAGTGGGCACTGCATGGACAGCACCAAAGCCAGTAGGGGTGGGGGCACTGGACGGAACATGGCGGGGTTGCCCCTCTCTGACCAACTCGTGCTTCCCCAGGGAAGCTGGAACTGTATTTTAGCTTGTCAGGGGCCATCTGCTCTGGACTCCTCTGTAGAGTGAGCAGAGGTGTCAGAAGCACAGTCAGGGAAGCTGTGTCTTTCTAAGTAAGAACTCAAGGACCATCATAAGGACAAACGCAGGATGGAAATGCTATGAGACACCTCCTTGAGGTCTCACTATGTTAAGAAACCCAGGATTTTTTCCTGCAGAGGAACTTGCGGCAACAGTGGGAACAGCAAGAGGTTGATTGGATAATAAATGTGGGGCTCCCCCGGCAAGGCCCTCCTTCCCACCAGAGACATGAAGGCAGCAAGTCACCATCAAGAAACACCTGCCCTTCACACAGCTGGCCCTCTTAGGATGCAAGCCCTGAGGCCTCACCCACAGAGCTGGGAGGGAGGAGAGGCAGGGAGGCAGCACGGTCTCCAGGAAGGTGGTGAACATTGGGGGTCACAAATCCCACCCTACCTATACTCACACCCACAGATGTGCACCACACACACACGCACACATGCACACGCACGCACACGTACGCATGCACGCACGCACGCATGCACACACACATCAAGCTCTGGGCCCGTCTAACACAAAGACAGCCAGGACAGAGCCGGGCCAACAGTGAAAGGCTATGACGAACACTACTGAGCCCACAACAAGCAAGCAGCCAGCCCCAGCTCAGCCCTTCCTGCAGGCTCATGGGCTGGGGCCCAGCCCAGCCATGCTACAAAATTAAAAATATATCAAATATACAATGAAAATAGATCTGTACAGCACTGAGGATGAAAATAGTCCACCAGCCACAGTATAATATTGGGTTTGTCATTTCACAGCATTTACACCCACATGTACAGATTGAATGTACAATAGAAATAGCATATATAGAAGAGGATAGTGGAGTGTCTCCTACGGCCTTGCTCTTCCTGTTGCTAATTCTGCTTGGGACTACGCATGGAACCAGGTAGGAGGTGTTGGCAGGTGAGGGGCCTCTCTTGGGGGAGATGTGGGTGGGGCGATACCCCCTTCTCCTCAAACACTTAGAAAAGACAGAAAGGGCTGAAAAGGCTAGAAATGAGAAAAGATGTGGGGAAGGGATGAATAATGGAGATGGCACATGAGGGACATGGGGATCAGGGGATCAGAAGTACGAGAGGACCTGGACCTGGTCTTCCCTTCCCAGGGCTGAGAGCATTCAGGGTCACAAAAGTAACTCAGGACCCACTGTAAAGATGCCCAAACTTAGCACTATGGAATGTTCTGCCTTACTGTCTACCCTGAACTCTCAAAGATGGAGCCAGTCTTCCTCCAGTCTTCCATCTACCAATCCATTTGTCAGTGTATCTATCCATCCATTTGCCCATCCATCCATCCATTCAACCATCCACCCATCTCTCTAGACATTTATTCTTAGTTCAAGATCTGAATCCTCACGGGCTGTACTCCTAGAGCAACCCTCTTCCAGGGGAGGCTCTGAAGGTAAGAGCTGGCAGGGTTGCTGCAGCTTCCTTTGGGTGCTGGACCTCAGGACAGAAGCTCCACCTTGTCCTTGGCAACCTCCAATTTCTGCAGCACTGTCTGTGGCACTATCTGCTATGGTCCAGAGAAGCTTGGGAAAAGTTTCCAAGGTGTCTGCACACAGCGTGTACACTGGTGGCTGTGCTTGTGTAACAGGAGAGTGAGTGGTAGCCCAAGGGGCAGTGAAGTTACCTGTCTTTTCCTCAGGAATGAGGCTTCCTGGGCACAAGCCCCTGAATTCCAGGGATCCCATTCCAGGGGAGAAGCTGCCACTAGAAAGAAAATTGGGCTCCAGGTAAGGGGAGACACTGTGTGCTTCACAATTGTGCTCCAAGCCATATGAACTACTAGTGCTGAGAACTATCAAGTTGTGTTTTTGGAAACCTCACCTTGTACTGTCCTCTTCTCTCTGGGGGAAAGAGGCACAGTCACTACCTTGGGATCCATGTCAATTGGAGGGGCTGGGAGATGGCTAAGCCCTTACTGAGGTGGGTATGTTCTAGCAGGCTGCAAGAGCATACCCCACTCAACCCAGGTAGGGATGAGGACATCCAATGCCCCCACCGATACCTGGGGCCCTTGAGCTCCCTTTGCTCCAAAAATTCATGCTTAAGCAGAGTACGGGGCAGCACCTACCTCACAAACCAGGATCTGGAAGCTCCCACACCCTCCTGGCATATCTGTTCCCATCCCCAGCTTTAAGCAGGCTGCAAAAGTCCCCTGTGCACCCCTAAGCCTGATGCCTCTCACCACTGCCATATGGCAGCACAAGAAGACCCTCTCCAGATCTAAGAGAGGGGAGGGTAGAGTGACTCCTAAATGGCTACTTGGAGTCCCTGCTGTACTGGGAATCAGGGCTTCTGGACGGTTCTGATTACATGGCTGCAATTTGGTGAGAGGTTCTGAGGGTCAGGTGGATTGGGAGCCTGGGTCAAGGGACAGAACTGTCCCTAGTCTCTTACTCAGGGATAGGGATTATAATCTGTTGAGACACAGGTGGGGAATAAGGGAGGGTCGACCCTCTCTTCTTTGGCAGAGGGCTGGTCTGGGTCTTGTGGCTACCATGGTGGAAGAGGCCAGGCCCAGACAAGTGAGCAGGCTGGGCTTGGGGGAAAAGTGGGTAAGGTAGGGGCTGTGGTCACAGCTCTGACTCGGGAGTGGTGGCCAGGAGGTATCCGCTTCCATAGCGTCCATTGGGATTGCCACTGGTCTCCAGGGGTGACGTGCTGCCGGGTCCCAGATAGGAGCGGTGGGTGGGCATGGGGGAGGGCGCCTCACTGGGCACCTTGCTGAGGATGAAGCGAGTCTCATCATTCTCCTCCAGGTTGGAGATGTCCTTCATCATGCGGCCCTTCTTATAGGACACGGAGAGGGTGTTGGAACCATCAGAGAGCAGGTGGAAGTGTCGCAGAATGAAGACCACTGGCATGGGCAGGGTTGCCACGATGATGAGAATGATCAGGAGTGCCATGGCCCAGTTGGGGAAATACAAGTAGCGCTCAGCAGCCTAGGGATGGGTAACAGTAAGGGTCACTGTGCCACATGGCAGTCACCCTCCCAGGCTT
The DNA here is from genome assembly GCA_004027455.1 of Hydrochoerus hydrochaeris. Taxonomy (NCBI): domain Eukaryota; kingdom Metazoa; phylum Chordata; class Mammalia; order Rodentia; family Hydrochaeridae; genus Hydrochoerus; species Hydrochoerus hydrochaeris. The sequence continues at coordinate 45,249 of PVLA01003412.1, forward strand.
CCAGGACTGTGTCTCTTTGTCTTGACCCACAGCCTATATCCCTCTCTTCCCGACCTGGTCAGGCTCCAGCAGAGATGACAGTTATTAGCGGTTGTTACTTGATTTCAGTTTATCACTTTGGTTAAGGGGTCTCAGTCTATATCTGTAAAGCAGATGGGTAGTTCCACTCCACAGTTGTGGAGAAAGAACGTGAGTTAGAAAGATTAGAGAAGTACGTTAATCCTTCTGAGCCTCAGTTTCCTCATTTGTGCTATAGAATAGTGCTGCTTATCTTTGGGTTGTTGTAGATTACAGATTGTGTGGGCAAAGCACTTGGTGGCCCTGACATGTAGTAGCTGTCCTCTAAAGGTTTACCCCAATTACTTGTTGCATTAAGGCATGGGGAGACACAAAGGTTTCTGGGTTTCTGGGACCCCCAACCCTCACCTCCTCTTTGATCCAGGCGCTGTAGCCTGGAGGTGTTACCCCCAGTTGGATGATACTGGCAGTGGTCAGCACAGCCATGCACAGTGGAGACACGAACTTCCACATGTAGAAGTAGAAGCGATAGGGTTGGAAGCCCAGCATCTCCGTCAGCTCCTGCATGAACCTGTGGGACAGAGAAGAGGGCCCAGGAGTTGGTGCCTTTACTACTGTGCCTGCTCCTTCCTCACAGCCACCCCCTCTAGGATACCTTCATCAGTCCCTCCCAGTCTCCCTGGTCATCACCTTCAGTGCTCACAGTGTGAGGCCCACCTGACTATTCATACCACCTTCCACCCAGGGATAGGATACAACCCATCAGGCCAGCCTGGGCCTAGCACTATAGGGCTGGTGCTCCAGAGTCCAGAAGCACCCAGACCCTCGCACTAGCCTGGATCGTGTCTCCCCCTGCTGGACAAGAGCGGCAGATTACTTTACAAACAGTGTCTAACTGTTGGCTCTGTGTGTAGAATTTCAGGAGGCAGGTAAAGTGTACTTGAATGGCACATAAAATCGCCTTTACCTCAGTTACACCTAACTGAAACCTGGCAATTCTTTCTATTACAGACGCAAGCAACCACAGTAGCATCAACAAATTACCTATGACTGTCACCGGTGGATTAAATCAGATATTTTCATATCACGTTATAGTTAAAATACCTGGATATCATTTGTGTTCATTGCTACTTTAAACTATGATTGTTATTAGATCCACAAATAGATCTTGTAAGTTAATGTAATATAAAGTACTATTTCACAGATTTAAATGGTATTTTGCTACTTTTCAATATAGTTTTTTACATAATCCTATATATTTTATCTTACACATTAAAAAACATTCTGGAAAGGTACAAAGGCATTACCAATCTGCCCACAGGATCCATGGCACAGAGTTAGAGCCCCCTTAACAGTGCCATCTAATCCTGGGGTCGAGGCAGAGGAGTACCCTCATTCCTCCCCTCCCTCGTCCCTCCTGTGCTGTCTTCAGACCCCTAGGAAAGAGCTTTGGCCCACAAACCAGGCCCAGGCCTCAGGGATGGTCACTGAGTGGGCTAGTGGGGGCAGTGGGCCTTGCAAAGGATAAGCACGATGAGGTCATGGCCAGTGCTGAGCGAGGAGCCAGGGCTGGCTTTGGGACTTCCTGGGGACACAGATTTGTCCCTAAAGGAAGAAGGAGGCTGGAGACTGACAGTGAGTGGAGGTCTGCCCTAGATTCAGGCCATGAGACTAGATCTCTTTGTATTGTTGAATCTTCTTACCCTGTCTGACCCCAAACTTGAGCCAAAATCACACTTAAAATTGTGAAGTCTGTAAGTGAAGGCTGATGAATTCAATGAGTTCTTTGAGAGCAGGGACACTGGTGTCTCCATCAAGTGCTTAACAACCTTAGAATTCTGAAGAGGGTCAGGACCCGGGAAAGGGGCCATGGTAATTTAAGGCAGTTTAGGCTAGGAACAGACCTGAATCCAGGACTCCTAGGTCCTTGGCTTCACTCTGTCTGCTACTAGCCAAGGGGCCCAGGGAAAATCTGATTTCTCTCTAGCTTCAGTTTCCCAGTGCCAAAGGCCTCTCCCGGCTCCCAGACATTCTGATTCTATGATCTCCTGCCCATTCATAAGCAGCCCTGAGCACAAAGGACTCTCCAGGAAGTGATAAGGGACAGAACCCTCCTCTTGTCCCCTCTCCCTCCACATCTCTCTTACTTCTTGGTTCCATAGATCCAGGCCACAGCGATGTTCTCAAGAATGACGATGACGGTGAGTGGCAGGGTGGCCGAGTAGTCATCAAACATGGTAACAAAGTAGTTTCCGGAACGCTGGACGAACAACAGCCCCACGAAGAATGCAAAGACACAGCAGCCCACTACAGAGAGCCGGGAGGCCGGTGTGGGGGCAAAGGTGCAGGGTGGGTGTGGCCCAGGAGTCTCAGGGGCACCCAGGTCCCTCCCATCATGCCATTCCCCCAGCAGGCCAGCAGGCTCAGCCCTGCAAGAGGGATCCGATGCTGAGGTGCCAGGCGGGGAACATCTAAAAAGACACATCAGTCTCTTGTCTTTCATACCCCTCCTAAATAGCACCTGGCCCAAAGCAGCTGCTCCATTTAATTACTACTTCGAATTGAAATGATTTATCTCCTAGGTTCTTTATTTCCACCTCAGTTTCCCGATCTGAGAATAGGAAGATATTCCCCTGGGGATGCAGATGAAAGGGAACCGTGTAATAGTCCAGCAGGGCCAAAGAGAACTGTGGACACAGCCAGGGACCCAAGGATTGAGAGCCAGTACTGGGGGAGGGAACTCCTACCCAAGACCAGTCAGCTGACTCTTGGGGAGAGAGCAAGAGTACCCAAGAGGTCACATTTTTGGCTCAGGCTGGACCCAGATTTCTAGCTTTCTCTTCCTGGCTCCTGAGTACTGGCAGCTCAGTGACATGGCCAGGCTCCAGCCAAATTCCCATGAGGAGGGCTTTCAGACATGAGGCAGTGAGTGACCCAGTTGGAACTCAAATTTTTCTAAAATCAGAGCCAGAACAAGATTGTCATCCTCGGACCAGGTGAGAGCCAGGTGGGGGTGTGGGGAGGAGTTACCTGTGAACATCTCCTTGGGCACCTTGAAAGTGTCGATGATGGGTGTGGTGATGCCCGCCATGGTCCCGATCATGCTGCCCAGGCCCAGGTTGATGAGCATCAAGAAGAACATGACGGACCAGAATGGGGAGGCAGGGAAGTGTGTCATGGCCTCGGTGAAGGCAATGAAGGCCAGGCCTGTTCCCTGTACAGACTGTGGATGGGGCAGAGAGCAAGACCCTGTGAAGGACACCCTTACCCGGGAGGCCCCTGCTTCCTTACCTCTGCCCTTGAAGCTTTAGGAATCATTGTTCCTTTCTTCACAGCGATCCTCACCTCCACCTAATCCTGTTGGTTTGAGCCAATGGTTCTTAAACTTTAGTGGGCATCAGAATCCCCTGGGGAGAGCATAAAGGTACCAGTTTGGGACCCCCCTCCCAGGAAACCTGGAATCTAGAGGTTGTACAAGGACCTGGCTGATTCTGATGAATTTGTTCACACCTAGAGACAGACCCAGGATGAGACAATGATATTTTCTCAAGTTGCACAGCCATTTTGGCTGCTCCTAGTTCTGAAATTGTGAGCCTCAGATTTGATTGAAGCAGTCACAGGCTCCGCTGCCCAATGGAAGCCTGTTGGAAACTTTACAATTCCTCATGGCTAGGTCTCCCCAGGGACAATGATTTGAGCATCTGGGGTACACCTGGTCTGGGGGTTTACAAAGCTTATTAGTGACTCTAATATGTAGCCAAGGTCAGAAACTACTGCATTAGTGCTTGGGCCCTGCTCACACAACATCAAAATATGCTGACATCACTTACATTCCATCCTGTAATGCCAGTAATTATGAGGAAACATGTGCCCCCTACCTGTGTGATTCTGGTTGTTTAGATGCTGTTGAAGTTGTATTGCATAAAAAATATTGCTAAAATCCTAGTTTTATTCAGAGGCACAGGCTGCATCTGTAAGAATGGGCAGGATTTCACAGAACATGAAAGATGGACATCCTGTGTGCTGCTAGTCCCCAGGGGAAGAAATCAGGCAGGAGGCCCCGAGATGGACTCTGGTTTTGATCACCTATGGTGGGGTCAGGATGTAGGACACAGCTCCCTCAGTCCAATGGAATTGATTTGTAACCTAAAGCTTGGGCATCAGCTGGGGGAAGCTCATGATCCTGAGAAGGGAAGGATTAGCCTTGGCTATGGTCACCTGATCTGACTCGTGAGGGCCTTGATTCCAGCCAGTTCCTAGGACTCTGTGGATGTCTCTGATCTGTGACCCCATCTAGAAGACAGGGCTTTGCTGTGAAAATGTAAAATGAAGAAATCTCAACTTGGGCTTGAGCATTAATAAAGAGGCAGCATCTTTCTGTGGCAGCCAGGGACTAAGGACCATCATGGCAGTGGGATTTAGATGGGGACAGCTGAGAGAAAGCACAGAAGTCTTGAAGGATGAAACACATGGACTGAATGCTCGCTCATACACTTACTGTCTATGAGACTTTGATCAAGCCCCGCAATCCTACAGGCTATTGGTAGGTAACCACTGGTAAAACAGAGGACACTATTCAACTCAGAGTTGTCACAAGGTCCAACAGAGATGGGGAGCCAAGGGCAGACACTAGCTTATTTCACCCACCATAGGTCATGCACTGTTAAGTGCATTACATATGGCAGGAAGGTACCCAGGATACAGGAAGTCCACTTAATCCATGGGGAAGTAGCCTTACACCAGCTGTGGGTGCTGAGATATATCATGTGTCTGCCTTGGCCCATTGTCTAGACTTAAGTCAACTTTAGGGCAGGGGCTTTGCCTAACAGCTTTTCTCTCTCTCCCATTGGACAAGTAAGTCCTTGCCTGTTACATAGATCAATGACTCCCTATGGGGTTTCCAAGGCTTTTGTTCAAGCTCCAGTCACCCATGGCCCATCTTAAGGTCCCTCTTTGTACTAGGAAGGACAGCCTGTCCCCGAACCTTATCTAGCTCATCCTCTAAGAGGCAGGGATCCAGGCCCAGAGATGAGAATTTATCCTCCTTCACAGTCATGATGACGTTGTACATCTCTGCATAGTCCTTGGTGGTCAGGTGGGAGAAGTTGACATGGGGTGGGATGAGGTCTCGGCTCAGGACATTGGAGTTGAGGTACCCCAGGATTTTCTCAGCATTCCTGCAGCATGAAATGGAGAGACCCAGGTGGGAAGGTAGGATTGGGATCTTGGGGGCACCTCATGGACATCAAGGCAAGAACCCCCTCCCCTCCATGGGCCACTGACACAGACACCTCTGAATCTGTCCTTGTGGGCTAGGGTGGGGAACAGATGATGTTCTGACCTCATTCCTCAGAGGAGTGGAAGGCACTGCTCTCTCTGCATGGCCCACTTGCCATTCCCAGGTGAAGCGGGCAGGGGAAGGGAGGACAGGAGGAGTGATGCTACCTACTCGACCACACACTTTTCATTCATGATGTTGGCCTTGAAGCCCAGCACAGCAAATACCACGAGGGTGGCCAACACTGAAGTGAAGAAGTTGATGAAGGACACCAGGGCAGCATCAAAGTGGCAGTTGTTGTCCTGCTTGTTGTAGCTAGAGAAGGCGATGACGCCACCAAAGCCCAGCCCCAGAGCAAAGAAGACCTGTGTGGCTGCCTCCCGCCACACCTGGGGATCCAGCATCTTGTCCAGCTATGAAGATGGTAGCAAATGGAGAACAGAGATACAGAGAAGATGGTTTTACTCATGAGCACCAAGGTTCCCTCCGCACCCCTTCTCTTAGCCTCACAAGAGTTCAAAGGTAACATGGTATAGTAGTAGTACGCCATGGGCTTACTACTTACTTACTACTAAGAAGCCAATGGGCAAGTCATTTAATTCCTCTGAACCTCAGTTTTCCTACATGTAAAGAACAAATGACAAGAGCACCAACTACCCAGTATTTTTTGGTGGTAGGTAAGATAAAATAAATGTTAAGTGCTTACATAATAAATTCTCAATTAATTTAGTTGCTACCATCATTTACCTTGGAGCTGTCATATTAAGAAACAGCCACTGGGGATACAGCCCAGTGGTAGAGTGTTTGTCTAAAATGCATGAGGCCTGAGTTCAACTCTCACTATAGAGAAAAAAGAAAAGAAAGGAAACATATCCAAGATTATCATAACTCAAGGCAGTTCTATTTGCTTAGATAACAGTGTGAATGGTGTCCCCTGATGTCAAGCAGTCAACAGCCTGCATAACAGTACAAGAGAAGAATACCTAACATCTTTTCCACCTCAAACTGTGGAAAACCAAACTAATCTTTCTTCTCCCCTGTGCCTACCTGATTTTCCCTTTCCCAGAAAAAAAAAAAGCCCAAGGCTCATTCAAACACATCCATATGCTCCAGGTAACTGCAGCTGCCTCCACTCCAACTTGGTACACAAAACCAAGACACCTCCAGGAGACAGGCAGACCCTGTCTAGGACCTCCATCTGCTCTCAGCCCTCCCAGGGACCTCAACCACAACACCATTTGGGTGGCATGGACAATTTCCAAAGTCATTTTCCTATCAATTTTCCTTTTACTCTTTGTCCCTTAAGGCAGGGACCTGGGGAGCAAAGGTGGGCAGGGTCCCAGCTCTCTTAAATGTTTACCTTCTAGTTATAGAGATGCACATTGGTCAAATGATACCAGGAACAGATGCTAAACTGCAACTGTGACAAAGGCTGTGAAAGCCAGGCACCTGTGCTCAGAGAGTCTCCAAGGGGTTCTGAATGGTCAAGACGTACCAAGGAGGCTTTTTATTCCGGGAAACGATCCTTGAGTTGACACCTCCAAGGGGTTCTGAATGGTCAAGAGGTGCCAGGGAGGCTTTTTATGGGAAAGGATCCTTGAGTTGACACCTCACAGACAACAGTGGAGATTAGGGGAAGAGGATTCAGGCAGAAGGATTTTTGTAGGCCAGTGTTCTGAATTGGCACAGAGGCTGGTATGCAAAAGGAGACAGAAGCAGCCAGGCTGGTTGCAGCACAAAGAGTAGGGCGGGGACCAGCCAAGGCTAGACAGGAGGAGGCAAAGGCCTTAGGGATTCTTGTCTTTATCCTAAGAAATAATTCCATCTAGGAAACCATCAAGGAGCTGCCCAATCAGATGAATGTTTCCAAAAGAAGCAAGTGGACACATCAAGGAAGCTGTGAAGAAGCACATTTAGGAGACCATGGCAGATGGAGATGGCTTTGCCTAGAAGACTTAAGCAGGAGAAACAAAGGCATTAGAGAGGGAGTGTTCAAGTTGACAGCCACAGTTCAGGCCTGCAAGCTGGGTACATTAAGGTGGCAACAGGGGAAGAGGAGTAGGTTGATGGAATTGCATAGCAGAGATCAAGATGATAGTTCTGCAGAGGATGGATTGAATGTGTATTCAAGGCATCCCAATGTCATGTGGCAGAGTTAGAAGAGGGAGTACAGCAGGACACATGGGTTGGGAACAGTGGGTGTCCTGACAGGAAGTAAAGCTGTGGCTATAGATATAGAATGAGAAGAGGCTAGTACCCGGGGCCAGTTCCATCTCCAGTGCTGTTTCATGCAAGCAGAAGCGGAAGAATCTTCCAAGGGAGCCAGGAGAGCAGGCAAAGGAGGGAGGGTGCCTGGTGAGATGAAGGCTAGTCTTCCCAATGACAAGCACCAATGGAGGGAGTCAGCGGCCAGGTCACAGGTGGGCAGACAGCAAAGGTGCAGAAGCCAGGTAGTGTGAGGAGAGGAGATAAGCAAAGCAGAGGCAATGGGGGCCATGCAGATGAACAAGCCTTTGGAGCAGCTATTCTTGGGATGGGAAGAAAAAGGACATAATCAGGAAAAGGCAATGGAGTCCACAAAGGGCTGCTTTTTTGTACATTGTCTCTTTGTTTTGGATGGAGTGATTTGATGATAGGATATATAAAAGTGGAAGGAGCACAGGGATGTAGGTGAGGGGTCAGAACTGTCCTCCATAACAGTACCTCGAGTTGCCCTGAGAGAAAGAACTTGATACTTGTTTTCCTGTAAAGCAGGAGATACGATCATCTAGTGGGATGAGTGTGCTAGGGGAGGAGGAGAGGGGTCAGAGGAGCAGAAGTGATTTCAATGGTCATGACGGAGCATTAGAGACCGAAATGGCCACAGAAACAAGGCAGTGCAGTCTTGCACTGCTGGGCTCTCACGCTTGCACAAGTGGGGGTCTAATTTTAAAGGTAAGATGAAATACCATCTTCTTCTCAAAAGTAACCTGGGTCCACAATTCCTAATGTAAAAGTGCCAGGGTCAGACTGGTTTTGGACTTCAGGTCTCTGTAATTTTATTTTGGGATGGTAATATAATGCATATGCCACATAATTATATAATTCTCTCCAGCATGATCTGAGGAAGGGCCCTGTAATCCAGCACAATTAGGATTTCTGCAGCAGAATATGGATCTTCACACCAAGTGAATCCATAAAGGCTATAAATAGCATCACATCTGCACAGATTGTTTTGCCTCCAAGAGTTTGAGAGTACAAAACCAAACCAAAGGAACTTTTATTTTTTAAAGTGATTTGGATTTGTTATTGTGGGTAAGGAAATACTGGCTTGTCTAGACATTAATAGAGACTTAGAGAAGAAAATAATTATAGTTCCCCAGAGAAAAGATTTCTGTAACTCTTCTCTTTTGGGTGAAGGTCTTAAATGATCCTCCCTGAAGGCTCCAGAAGTGGATGGAAGCAAGTCAGCCTTCATGGTGTCCACAGGTTTCCACTGTGACAGTTCTTCCACTCTGCTGGAGCCTAGTACTTCCTTCATTCAAAAGCTGGGACCTAACAGGAAAGTCATGGACATTTTGGTATTAACTGTGAGGTTTCAGAGCGCAGGTTGAGATAGACAAGCACTAGTCATGTTCTTCCCATGATGAAAATCTTCAAAGGCTTCACACTGTCTTCTGGAAAACCTTTTTTCACTTCTCTATATTCTGAATGTTTTAAATGCAGTACAGAAGCATTATGGTCTTTCACACATCTGGTCTTGGCCTTGGCTGTCCTTTCTGCGTGGAATTCCCTTCCTTCTATTTACTTTCTGGTAAAATATTTATTTCTCAAAGTCAACATAGATACAATCCTCTTTGAAGCTTTTTCTGACTGCCTATGGCAGAGCCAGCTATGGCCCCTGTGCTCTCCCAGTTCTTGTCAATGTCCACATCACAGAATTTGTGTCTGTCTTCCTTCCAGAAATTTGTGACTAGGGCCGGAACCCATCTCCTGTCTCAGTCTGTCTGTGCTATGATTTGCATTTGGATGCAGTGAGGAGCAAGAAAGACAGACAGACAAAGGCTGACCTCACTCCTTGGGTTGTGAGCTGAGCAGGAGGACCAGACAAGGGGTTGCAAAGCTCTACCAGCCTTTTGGGGCTGAGGTACAGTCTTCTAGGACAATAAGTTTCTTAGGATTTGAGACTTCTACTTTGTAAAATAACTACTTTATAATTCTGGCTTTCTGTCCCCAACCACCACCTTTTTTGGTAATTATTCTTGTTTGATCAATGTAAAACATTACTATAGTTTTTATAAACATTTCAGACCACCAGTGAGACTCAAATTCTTGCCATCATTAGGGTTTTCAACACTCTTTAAACCTAACACAAGATGTGGACAAATGCACAGGCCCAGTTACAATCCAGGGCCAAATTTCATAAGTGGAAGTTTCCTCTTTCGGGGAGATACCACAGTCCCAATGGCACTCTCAGAGCGGGTATAGCAGCTCGGGGGTTTTCTCAGAGGACAAGGCATGAAAGCTGTACATGTGACAATTTTGGATGGAAAGAAAATTGCTTTTTATTAAGATTAAATTTATCATTTTTTTCTATTTAAAAATTTTTTATATATTATATAATACAAACAAAAATAGAATAGTGTAATGAACTACAAATTTATCCATTACCCAATTTTAACAATGATCAATACCTTGGCAATCTCATTTCTTCTACAGCCTACCCATTTCCCAACCTCAACACTATTTTGGAGAAAACTGATGTATTCAAATCCAACACTGATAAGGCCCCAGGACAGCACCTGAGGGTACCAAATCCTGACCTGCAAGGAAGAAGTGCCCTTCATGAGTGTTCCCTTGGCATGCCCACTTCCAGTCTATAGCCTGCAAGGAACTCTCATGGATGGAGAGGAACACATATACTGGGTACTAATCTGGGTAAACTGAGTCAAATGCCTGTTCCTTGACTTTAAAGGGGGCTTTTGTCAGGGTGAATCCAGGCCAGAATCAGGATGCCTGCGTCCTTTCCAGACATCAGGATGTGACTACAAAAAGAGAGACAGGAAATGGGCTTTTCCCTCTGAAGCACCCTCCTCAGGGTGCTTGCTCTGAAACCAAGAAACAGCTTCCTGCTGTTTCTTTGGCACAATGGCTGAGTCACTTCCTCACACAGGAAACAAGGTGTTTCACGGCATTTGACTCACCGGCATGAAGATGCTTTTTGAATCTGCAAGCAGCTGCTGAGCCCTAGCATGAGCAGGTGCATGACAATAACACATGGCCTTGCCTCTCAGCTGCTGCCGTGGCACCTATTCGTGTAGAGATAGATGGGACCATAAGACTCCAGACGGCACTGGAGTGCTGGATTCTCACTGCCTCAAAACAGTGTCACCTTCACAAGAGACAAGGACAACAATAGCTGCTGCTTACCCTGCACTGTCCTCTTGCCAGGAGCCGTCCTAGGAGCTCTCCTGACAACCTGTGCAAGGATGCTATTGCTTAGCCCGTGCTGCAGCTGTGGAAACAGAGTCTCTGAGGGAAAAGAAGCACCTCCCAGATACTGGGTGATAAGCTGGGATCTGAGCCCACCCTTGCTCCCCAGCTGGACTGGGACTTCATCTTCCTGCTGAGAGCCACTGTTCTGATGGTAGGAGTCAAGCAGCTCCACCACTGACAGAGCCCTTGGAACATCCAGGGACGCCACTTATCTTCTCCAAGAGTTACATGCACCCTTGATCCTGTAGTCTCCTCTCCCTCACCCCTGGACATCAGAAGCCCAGTTCTTCTTTCCCAGATGTAACTGTGACATCAGCTTCCTGAGTACCCTAGTAATGTTTATGTATATACCAGCATATATATATTACAAAATATACACAAATGAAGGCACATGTATGCATGTGTATCCCTCCTTTTTTTCTACTTTTCATACAAGAATTACTCATGGAACACTTCATGCTCATGGAACACTGCTTGCCCCAGCCTTGACAGTTCTTCAATATGCTGAACTGGGATGCCAGAGTCCCAGCACTCCTGGGACAGCTCCGCTGCCCCTGACCATGCACAGCTTCACTCTAAAGTTATCTAACCTCTCTGTGAGATGGCAATAATGAGGTTTCTACTTCTAGAGTCAGGAGATTTGGATGAGTAAGGGGAGCATCATAGCGCCTGGCACTTAGAGAGAACCATACACTGTAACATTCACTACTGTCTAAACACCACCCTGGTGGTGGGAAGCAGCTTTCTGTCAAGAGTACTCAGGTGTGAAAAGCTGTCCCAGCTCACTGCGAAGTCCGCTGATGGCCATGTTGGCCAAATTTATGCACACTCTTGAGTAAGCCACCAGTGAGTCCACCTGTCCCTGACTCTTGACTCTTGTGCAACTACTACACATTCATACCTACTCAGGACTCCAACCCCAGCTTCTGAATTCTTACTGTCAGTCAGTTACCCTGCCTCCTATCCCACTGAAAGGCATGATGCATCAGAAGAGAACTTCCTTCCACTGCAGAACTCTTCCTCACAGCCTAGGGGCTGGCCCTCCTCTCGCTTCTGTGGAGATATGTGCCCCTGGCTGGGCCCTGGGGCCCATCCCTGCTGCTATTCCTCTTTTTCCAGCACATTTCTCCCTCCCTTATGGATTTTTTAAAAATCAATTTCAATGATTTTCCATATCACAGATTTATACAAGCACTACCACAATCAATTAGAACCTCTTCATCACCCCCAAAAGAAAGTCTGTACCCAATACAATCATTCTCCATCTCTCCTCATCCTTGTCTCAAGTTTAGCCTTATATAACCACTAATACTCTTTCTGTCCCCAAAGATGTGCCTGCTCTGGGCATTTATATAACTGATGTTATACGTGATGTGATCTCTTGTGCCTGGCTTCTTTTACTTAGCTTAATATTTTCAAGGGTCCTCCATTTGTAGTGTGTGTTGATACTTCATTTTTTTGTGGTTGGATAATATTCCATTGCATGGTTATATCACATTTTGCTTATCCACTGATCAGCTGATGGACATTTAGGGTGTTTCTACTTTTTTCCCATTATGAATCATGCTTCTATGAACATTCATATTCAGGTTTTTGTGTGAACATATGTTATCAGTTCTCTTGGATACAGGCCTAGGAGTGGAATTGCTGGAGTGTGCTAACTCTGTGTAACCTTTGGAGAAACTGCTAGACTATTTTCCAGAGTGACTGCACCATTTTAAATTCCAACCAGAAGAGTGTGATGGATTATTTTTATCATCATATAAAATTCTGAAATAATATCCTTGAGCCCATAGCCCTTTCCTCTTGCTACCCTATATCTCATTAATCTGTTTCCTTCTACTTCAAATCTCTTGAAAATAAATGGCCTCAAATATTTGTCTCTAATTCTTCATCTACCATTCCCTTTCAACCTATTACTATTAGATTTTCTCTCCAGTACTCCACCAAAATAGCTTTTGTCAAGGTTACCAGCAATACCACTGTTTCTAAGTGATGGGTCATTTCTCAGTCCTCATGACTTGACCTCTCTGCAGGTTTGGACACAACTGACAATGCCCTTTCTTCAATAATTTTCCCCACTCTGCCTCAGGATGGAAGTGCCTCTCTGGTCCTCTACCTCCTCGCCCACCAGCTATTCCTTCCACAACCTATAAATACTGGAGTTTCAAGTGCTCAATGCACAGTTTTGCTCTCTGACATTCTCTATGTGATTATAAACCAATATGAGGCTTTCAATTCTATTACTCCATGCTCCTGAATTTGAACCTCCAACCATGACCTCCAGATTCATATATACAGCTGTATATCTAACTTGAATATCTATTTTACTTTAAAAAAAAAAACCTGTCATATCCAAAACAGTAATTTGAATGTTTCTCACCAAGTCTGCTCTTGCCACCATCTTCACTTTTTCTGTACATGTCAACTCCATCTTCCTGGTTGCTCACCAAAAAGATTCTGGTGTCAACCTGGACATTCCTCTCCTCCTCCCACATCACACCTCATCCTGAAGCAAATCCTGTTGACTCTGATTCCTCAGTTTATCTTCAACCCAAACACCTTTCACTCATTGCCCCACTGCTGCTTGGGCTCAAACCAATCACCTCTTACCTGGGTGATCCTTCCATCAGTCTCTGTTATCCCTTTGAACCCTCAGATTCTCTATTACAGTTCCTTAAGATGCTTAAAGTGGTCAGATAGTGCTTTTCCTATGTCCAGAACTTTCCAGTGGCTTCTGGTAGTGTCAAAGAGGACATCCAAAGGAAGTGTCAAAATCCTTGAGAGTCCTACCAGATTCTCATAATCTGCCACTGTACTGCCCCCCTCCCACCTGTTTTCCCCAGCCACACTGGCCTACTTGAATGTGCAGGACACTCCAAACTCAAGCCCTCTGCACTCACTGCCCCCCTGTTTGGAATGCAATGCCTGACGTCCAAGTTTCCACAGGGCCTGCTCCCTCACCTCCTCTAGGTCTCCATTCAAATGTCACTTTCTCAAGGAGGCTTTCCTGTGCTACACCTTCTAAAACTCATCTCTCTGCCAAAATGTCTTAGCCCTTCTTTCTCTGCTTTATTTTTCTTCCTAGCAACACCAGTCAATAATTCTTTATCTTGATCATCTATTTCCAACCCCCAGCACATAGACTCCACGAGGGCCACAAAGTTTGTCTGCTTTGTTCTCTGCTGAATTCCAGGAACCAGAACAGGGCCTGGCACATATTGGGGATTCAGTGAAGTTCTGCTGAATGAATGAAAAATCAGTGATAGCACTGGAAGTGTTTTCAGTCTTTTGCTACTAAAACAAACACTGTAATGATTAATTCTGCACACTGGTTATTTTGCATATCTGTAAGTACATCTGCAAGACAAATTCTTAAAAGTAGAATTACTAGGCCAAAGAATATCAGTTGGGATCAGTTTTGGGATTTTGGCAAACATTCCCTGAGAGTTTAGGTGGTTAGAAAACTCACCAGAATCCACCACTGTGTGTTGAGCAAATTGTATGCATAGTCCCATGTTGACCTGAGTTTCTAACTGAATGGAAAGAAAGTAATCAGGAGAAAAAGCTGCCTAGGAAATTCAAGAAGCTCTTTAGACATGAACACTATTCACTTACTGTCCCAGTAAGGCACAGTGGATTATCCTGGTACCCTGGCCATATTGCAGTCATCATACCCAATAGCTGCTCAAAGGCATGAGTTGAAATCTCAGCTCTTATAGCCTGCATTACTTCTGGTGTTGGAAAACTTCATAGGAGGGAAGACTTTCTAGTTCATCCAACAAAATCCATAGCAATCCTGTACTTCTCCTACATGGGTTCTGAGATGTTCTGGTAAAAAAAGAATTTTTTTCCCAAGCTGCCAAATGGCACAACCCCTAGAGACATCATTTACATTGTGGTTTATATAATGGAGCAGTGCCCAGAGTTGGCAGCTGTGGGCAAGTGACCTGGCACTCTATAGCACTAGGGCAAGAACCTGAAATGGCTTGCGGGTTCCTCAGGTCTCCATCATCCTGGGGTGAAATAGTCACAGCTCTGTAATAGTCATTTGCCCCATGTGAACTGTTGAATGGCTGTTTCTGAGAGTGGACCCACCTTTTTTGCAGATGACATGGAAGAATTTATAAACAGGAGCTTTAAACCAGTTGATCTCTTGTCTCAAGCAGACAGTGGCACAAACTGTTCATAATCTTGAAGAAGTTTAGCCTCTGATGCCCTTTAACCCTCACCTTCATGCTTAACTCAGCCTTTTAATGTTGTGGGCAGGAGCTGAACCACAGAACTTCCCAGTGGGAAAGATGTCAAGATGGGCCACTAGCCTTTGCTCAGACATGGAGGTCAGAGTCATATGGGTATGGGTTGTATCATGCTGGTTCTTGGGACTTGGCTCCTTTAGTCTTCTAGATATGATTTTTAAGGTCTCAACTCATGAACACACTGGTCTCTGAAAAATGCTAAGGTAGAATCACCCAATTTCTTAAACATTCAGGAAATGAAATAAGAAACAATTCTTGTTCATAATTCATTCCTCCCATTTCCTACCCATCATATTGGCAAAAACTGAAGTCTGAAACAAATGTGGATTCTCTTATACAACTGGCAAGAGTGTCATTTTAGAGAGCATTTAGGCTGAAGATATCCATACCTTTTGAAACAGTAATTCCACTCTTAAGCATATATACCCTAAAGAAACTTGTGCTCATAGAGACTCCTGTAATATTTACTGAAGCATTATTAGCAATGATGAAAAATCGAGATAGTTTAAATGATCATCAACTACAGAGTAAATAGTATGGTGGAATACTATATAGCAGCAAAACTGGGTGTAGTGTATATATGTATTCAAAATAAATTAAAACAAAAATAAAAGTAAGTCACAGAAGGATATTTATAATATGTTGCCACTTACATAAAGCTTAAGAGTACACACAAATGCCATATATTGTTTATGGATATACATATGTGTGTAACAAATTTTAAGTAATATATTAATAGGATAAATCCTAAATTCAGATAATGATTGTTATGGTTCAAATAACAATCCTTTTACCAAATTTTCAGTTGAAATCTGATATTTAATGTGACACATTAAGAGATGGGGTTTTTGGGAAATGGTTGTCACAAGGGTTCTACTCCCATACATGGGATGAGTGTCCTTATAAAAAAGGTTTAGAAGAGTTCCCTTGCCTTTCCACCATGTGAGGAACAGCAAAGAAAAGCCATTTTTGAAGCAAAGACACCAAGTCTACTGATGTGCTGATATTGACCTTCTCAGACTCTAGGACTGTAAGCAATAAATTTCTATTGCTAACCAACTACCTGGTCTAAAGTATTTTGTTATAACAGCAAGAGTGGACTAAAACAGTGCTTATCTTTGGAAAGGGAAGGAATGGAATTAGGAGGCCTTATGAAGGCTCTTTAATGGCTTCTATAATATTTTATTTCTTAAGAATTTTTATTAGATATAGATTTACAGCCTGAGACACTGAATAATTAAAGAGATGTTTTAAAGAGTATCTGAATCCAGCAGGGAGCAGCACTATGTGTTGGAGCCAATGGTTGATTTCAATGAATCTGTTCCACTTGATCCCTGAGGTATCCCTTAACACCATCAAGAGGCCTATTTGGAGATTTTTGTAATCTCCACAATGATGAACATCACCTGAGTATATAATTCCCCCATGAAGCTCAAAAACTCAAAGGAACACTTTTGATCATGATTCTAGACTGTAATCGAAGTAATTTATAAGAGCAGCTAGCCTTCTTCTCATGGTCACTTACCCAAAAGAAACCGGCTTGGCACAGCAAGCAGGGTCAGAAAGGACTGGAATTTCAGGCCCTGATAGATCTGGGTTCTTATTTTGTTATCTTGTGTGAGTAGTCTGTGCAAAGAGGTGGTGTGTGTGTGTGTGTGTGTGTGTGTGTATGCACATGTTCCAGCTGACCACTGTAGCTTCTAGTTAGCTAGTCAAGTTCTGACCCTGAGCCCAAGAGCTGGAGTCTCAGGAGGTATCTACTGTCACCGATCCATAATCCTCTTCATGAGTAAATAAATGAATGATACTCCCTGTTTCCACCTTATGTCCCAGCCAAACCTGAACCCCATTTCCTCATAAATAGTCAGAGCTTTTCCATATCCTTTCTCCCATGATTCCTTTTGATTACAATGTCTTACTGGCACTCAATGAAATCCTACTTGCTCCCTATGGCTTATTTCAAATGTCACCTCATTCCCGACATTTTTTTCTGAGTCCACTCAAATTAATGTGATATCCCTCTCCTCAGAACCTTGAAGCTATGGCCCCTTCCCTTGGTGGGACACCTGTCAAACAGCAGACGCTCAGTGTATGTTGAACTGGATAAAGCTGACCAGGCCATTTGGACCCGTCAATGCTCTACAGAAAATGAGAGACACATTTCTTACCTTGGGAGTGAACATGTGTAGGATGCCATCAATCGCCCCTCGCAGCAGCAGCCCTCGGACCAGGAAGCAGGCCAGCACCACATAGGGGAAGAGGGAGCTGAAATACATCACCTGCAGAGAGGACAGGGGCCCGACATCAACAGAGCCCTTCTTGCAGCTGGCATGCCTCTCCTTGTTCACAGCAGGCCATGAAAACCTCTTCTGACACCAGGCCATGGAAAACAGAGCCCTAGGGCCCCCAGGCACAGGTCCAAACCTACCACCCACCTGGCTCTGAGCCCAGGGAGAAGGAGGGACAGGACAAGCTGGAGTCAGCATGGCTGTGCCTGAGGCTTTATTGCCTAAGGACTGGTGGGCTGGGCAAGTGGCTGCCAAAGGATGAGCGAATCCTGGTGCTGTCCCCCATCATTTTCCCAACAGATCCTTCAAAGATTCTCCCTGTTCTTAGAGTTCTATGACATAAGGACACAGACAAAGCCCCAAGCAAAGCCCATCAGAAAGAGGTCTAGGTCTTGTGAGCCTGGATTATAAACATCTGCTGCTCCAAAACAAACCTCAGGGCCACATGTTGGATGGCATAGAGACTAAAAAGATGTGTGTTTAGAGCTCACAAAGTAAGATTTGACTCTGCCTCTACTACTTACCAGCTATGTGGCCTATTGTTTATTTAACTTCGGTGTGTCCCCATCTCCCTATTTCTACAATAGGTGCACTAATTCCTTATTCATAGGGTTGAGGACCGTAAGTGTTCATATACATGGCACTCCTGACAGATGTCATGAAGTGTCAGCCGTTGGTTTGGCCTCTGGAGGGGAGAGATCAGTGGCTATGATGACACCACCTTTCCAGAGCTTAGCTTGCTGCCTCATCAAGTTCAATGGAGAACCTGGAGCCTCAGTTCCAGCTCTGAGACTGACAGGTTGCAAGATATTAGGGGAGGTCCCTTCCCTTCTCTGGCTCTGCTACTTCACCTATAAAATGAGTGGACAGGGCTACAGGATCTTCTCTATTTCTAGAAGTCCATGAATACTGAAAAGTGACAAATAAGAAAGGGCCCTTCATTAGAAGGGACTTGAGCTGTGAGGGGAAGGCATGCAGGGGCTGGCTGGTACACACTACCTCTCAGACCGAACCACCGAAGAGCCGCCTCCAGGACTCAGAGCACCCACCTGTGCACCCAGCCCTTTAGCTCTAGACATGGCAGTCACAAGGTATTTATCCCAAATCACTCAGAGCAGTTGACTTTAGGAGTTTTCTTGGGAATCTGAGGGCTAGAATTTAGACAGATGTCACTGGGTCAATATTTCTACTTTTTCTTCTATTTAATGTCTGTGGAGCAGGCCCAAATTATCTGAGCACAGTGGCAGAAAGGGCCAGGGCAATGGTTTCCCAGAGAGCTCACACATGGAGGGCTGCAATGACCAACACGGCAGCAATAGAGGCTCCCTCCCCGGGGGCCAGTGCCATTCCTGAGCCATCCAGAGGTCCAGCCCACATGAAGAGCCCTACAGTGGTGAATCAGAAACCTAGGCCCTGCCTTACGCATTTCTTTTGCTGCCCTCCCCCAACTCACCTTGCCAGAGGACTGGATGCCCTTGACGACAGCCATGCCCACAATGCTCCAGGCCACAAGGAGGCACAGCGTCATCTTCCAGTTAAGGCCTCCACTCTCAGAGATGGAGTTGGAGATGTCCAAAGCCTCTCGGTACCAAAAGTAGGTAGTAGCTGAGCTCTTCTCACACTCTGGCTCCACCACTGAAACCACAGCAAAGTCCCCAGGGCCTGAGTGTTGACAGTGGTGGGTGAGGGGGTAGTGGAGGGGGTGCTTCCAGAAGGGGTTGTGTTTGCTCTGGACTTGCCATAATCTAGCAGATCCTGGCCAATCCTAGGGCCTTGATGGGACCTGGGAGACTTCAAGATACACTGACATGGCTAAATTCTCACCCATATCACCTCCTGCCCAAGTGTAGCTGTAGGAGATAGGAAGACCCAGGTTGAATTGGCCTACAGGTTCCCAGGTGAAGGTCCAGAGCCAGGAGTTGAAATCTGGATTTTCATCCTAGATCACTGGTTGAATGGGTAGTGTGAACATGAGGAAGTGGCTTCCAGGCCTCAGTTTTCCCCTTTATGAAGTGGGTTATAATCACCCAGAATTTTGAGGGGCTTAAGATTGGGAATTATCTGGGAATTAAGATTTTTTCCAGATAGTGTGATATCAGAATAACACAGAGTAGTTCATAACAACTAAACAAGAGCCATAATTTCCTATTTTATCTATACTCATTTTATCCAGTGGTCTATGAAACCCTGTGAGATAGGCCAGAAAGAGTTCAGTTACACTGCAGAAAGGGACAGAAGGGCCAGGGGGGTTAACATGCCCAAGGTGATACAACGAGTCCAAATCTGTGCACTAAGCTGTTAGACTCTTTCCTGGAATATGGCTGACTGGAGTTCACAACTAGGATACCTCAGGGTCCCACACTTGCCTGCCATAGTTCCATTCCTGATGACAGGGCATTCACTCCAGGGCAGCGGGTACTGAAAGGACTTAAAGAAGTAGAAGATGCTCCATCCGATAATCACATTATAATACAGCCCAACAAAGAGGCAGACCTGAAGACGAGGCACAGGGCAGTGTTACTGAGGCTGCAGGCAATGCCACTCCTACCCACACTCCAACCAAGGCCCAGTAGCACAAGACAACAATTTAGAGCACAGAGGTACAGTGGTGAAGGAACTCAGGGAACCCACAAAAGAATTCTTTAGTTATTAAAGTTTTATCTTTTAAGTAATAGACTCTAAAAATGTTAGTTCTTTCCAGTTTGAAATTCCTCTAAGATACCTGAAGCCCTATCTGGTCATTTCCTAAGGACTCAGGATTCTGAGTGGAGCTGTTTCCAGCACCATCAAAGCATGAGCAGGAAAGATATTTGAACAGGAAAGTGACCCCAGGAAGTCGAGCTTTTTGAGATTCTATAGACTACTGGTTTCCTATGTTCTCCTCTTTTTCAGGATGTTACACTCCCTTTGGTAGGATTAGTAGCCTGCCTCTAGGAAGAGATCACTTTTCATTTCTTGGAAACATAGTAACTAAGCTTGGGAGAATTTTATTTAAAATAAGAGTATGTTGTACTCTGAGGGAGGACCCAAGGAGTTTCTTTGAAAGCAACCTTTTATCAGCAGAGATTTGTTGTAGCCAATCTGGGTATGGAGAGCAACCTTATAGGGGCTTTCTCAGTAACAGCAGACCACTTTTGTGGGGAATTGAGGGCTGGTAAGCAGAGATGGATATCTGGGATGGCCCACACATCCCAAGAGAACCCTGGCTGAGATTTCCCAGGGCTGCTCTGTGAACATACCCTGGCTTTTCTACCTTTGTACCAATTGCAAATAGCATGTTGCAAATAAATGTTGTTTAAGGCAGTGTGGTCCTCTCAGTTTAGGAAACAGTGACTGTGGCCTTGGAACAGCAACTGTACCAGCTGATCCTGGTTCTCTTGCCATTCCTGTTTTGGCCCAGGACTCCAGTCTGTAAACCTAGTGACATCCTCCCCAGTAGTTCTGTTTTCTGCTTAGTGCCTGCCCCAACCCTGGACTCACAATGCAGCTGGAAAAGCCAATGCCTCCCAGGCGGGGGCACACATAGTGCCACACACCGATGCTGCCACGGCGGATCCTCTGGCCCACAGCCAGCTCCAGGAAAAAGAGGGGGATGCCAATGATGATCAGCAGCACCAGGTAGGGCACCAGATAGGCACCTGTGGAGACAGGGGAAGAGGGATCAGAGGATGACTAGCAGCACAACAGCAGAGTAAGAGAAGGGGTGGCAGTATGTCCTGCAGTCTCTGCCACTTCTTGGATCACCTGCACATTGTCCCCAGGCCTGAGGCTCTGCTGTGAATGGCCTGGCTCATTCCTGTGACCTATCCCATAATAGCCCATCCAGACTCTCCTTCTCTTTGACTCTCCAAAATGCTAAAGGAGGAATCATATGTGTATAAATGCCTAGACTAGGTTCAGAGACAGATGATATCTCCATGCCTGTCAGAGATCCACTGTACAAGCAGACAGACATAGTCACTTCAGAAGACTGTGGATACCTGTCCACATTCTTCCCATTCACAGGACAGTGGCCCAGATGGCACAGACCCTTATCACATGCCCTCACGGGCCCAGCCTGCCGACATCTGAACCAGATGCTGACACAGCAGACTGAACAGCTACAGGGAAGCAGGTTTGGAAACTCTCCAAGGAGAGGGGTTCTGACCAGCACTTCCATTAATTCACAGTTAACTAGGAGGAACAGAAGAGAAATTAGCTGTTCAGCAAAGCACAGCCAGGAGGATCATAAAGGATAGAATGGATCTCGCTAAAGATTCCAGATGATAAATTAATCTTGCTGCCTAAACCTCAGTGTGGCACAATCTCAATTCTAAGTGACAGGACATTTAGCAAGAGAATTAAAGCCACATCCAGACACGGATGAATGCACCCCACCGAGAGCTGTGCCAGCAACCTAGTCCTATTAGCAGCACTGTCAGCCAGTGTCAAACAGTGTCAGGCCTGCCAGGCTCACCAGGGCCCTGATGGTCACCCAGCACTTCCAAACCAAGCCTCCCAAGTTGGGGGTCTCCAGAAGCACTCCTGAACACATTATTCTGCTTCTACAACATGGCATGCCCCCCTACATGTGCCCAATCTGCCAGTAGTTACTGGGTTTGACAAATCCTGTGCATAAAACCTGGCACTTGACAACATTCAGATACCTAGTGCAGATCTTCTCTACGCTAGGCACAGATAGTGGGCAATACTGGAGTAACAGAAGGCACAGGCACAAGAAGACAGGACTCTTGGATACACATGAGCAATATCAGCACTTGCATATACCCACTCACCATAGACTCATTTCTCAGGGCCAACTGACCACATGGATGTTTGAAGAGTGGCTGGAGTCAAACTGGAACTGTCAGGAAAGCCTTCCAGGGGAAGTGACTTCCTGAGTCCTATACAGGTATCTAATTCACCACATACACATATGCAGTGTGTCATTAACAAGCAGCCCCACAATGGCACTCAATGGACAAGGGCCTGAAGGACCAAAGTTATAGACCTTTCTGTCTCACTTCAACTCTATTTGGTCTGGGTGGACATGATCTGCTATGGCAAAGTAAAAGAAAATAGCCTCACTGGTTTTGTGTTTTGTCCTAGGGAGCTTGGATGGGGTAAGATGGGCAGGCAGATGGATAACAAGGTGTTGGAAAAGTAGGTTGGCACATTATATCAAATTAAGTCTAGATGCTTAACTAAGTAACTCAGCAGTTCCACATCCTAGGGTGTAGAGGACATGTGCTTATCACTCTAGGATGCTGTTCATTGTGTCAATTTGAGAAGTTTGGAAGTTTAAGTGACTCAGCAGAGGTGCCTCACTTTGTAAACATCCTCGTCCTGTGCAGGAGGAGGGCATGGAGATGTTGTGAGAGCTATAACTGCAGGTGGAGGGGAGAGTGGGGGGAGTAGCCTGCTTACAATGTAAGGGAGGAAGAGGCTTGCTCTCCCCTTTTTGCTCTTGTTGCTTTTGCTATCTTCTGCCATCTTGAAGTGTTACTCCTGTACCATGCTACCCTGCCTTGGAGTCAGCTGATTACGGACTGAAACCTCCACAAACTATAAGCTAAATATACCTTTCCTTCTTTAATTTTGGGTTTCAGATATTTTGTTTCAGCAATGAAAGAAAGTAACTAACACAGTTGGCATCTTGTGTGACCTTGTGTGAGAACATTTCCCTCTTTCTATATCCCTACCCCCATCAAAGAACTGGATAGAGACTCCATGTAAGAGCTGTATGAGAGTGATCCTGACAAAGAATGATCACCATTCAGCCTCTTTCCACTTCAGCTAGTCTGAAGGATGCTGACTTTGACTTTCTATTGCCCACACCAAGGTTTAGATGACCCGAGTGCTCAAGGGGCTGTGTACAGTTTGCGTGTGCAGAATTTGTGGTTAATCCAGGTATTTTACATCCAGGTATTTTTTACATCAATCTTTGCTAACATCACTTGGAAATGCAAGACTTCCCTCTTCCACTTTACAGTATGTAACTTGAGGACACAATCGGATCTCTTTTAATGTTCCAGTAGGCACTGTGGCCTCAGGTCTGGGCAGCTGGGAGCACCACACAAGGAATTAGGAAATTTAGCAGAATGTAGCCATAGGGAAGTGGGGCTTGGATTCTGCAATTCCTTGGATCTCTAACAGTCTATGTTTCAATCTACACTCTACACCTTGCTTCTTGTAAACTCTGAGTTCATTCATGGGGTTTTAAAGACCGCTTGGCCCCAATCTGTTGAGATATGGGTTAAGAAGGAGCTAAGATCCAGATCCTGAAGGTAGACCTCTTGGACTTGAATCCTGGCTCTGCTATGTAAGTAGTTGCATGGCTTAGAGTAAATCACCTGCTTTCTCTATGCCATTATCACTTGTGTAAAAAAAAAAGGATAAAAATATTAGGATAGAATTGTATGAAATTGCTGATACTTGACCATTTTTGACTTACAGAAATGCCATTTCATATACCTCAACCCTATTCCTATCACTTAGGGTTATTGTAAGGGGGTAAATTTGTCACCTACAGTAAGCAATAAAGAACATTTCCCTCAGTTTCTAATAAAATAAACAAAAAAAAAAAAGAAGATACCGAATAAGGAAACTGCCAGTAACTGCTAGAGCTAAACAGAGGTCAAAGTTTCCATCCACAATTAAGCAAAGCATGGTGGATCATGCATGGCTCAAAACCATGGTGTCAACTCTCAGGTCAGATAGCTGCTTCCTCCTGTGATAATTTGCCTCCTTCTAAACATTTAAAATGACTTATTATAAAACCAGTAAAATATAGGACGGTTAACAGAAGGTTAAAAAAGGACTGCAGGAAGCAAAGGATTAGAAGAATGAAGGCAGGAATGTGGAACAGTAAGTGCAGAATCCTGAGAATTGACCATGGTTTTCTTCTGGGACTGCTTCTGGCTGTCTGGTGCCATGGTAATTGTCTGGGGATGCTGTGAACAGAGTAGGCAAGAACACTGCTGTGTGTGTGTGTGGGGGGGGGTGATATTGGTAAGAGAAACTGACTGCTTCAGCACCAAGTGCCCAGACAACACTGATTGCCTCAGCCAGAAAAAAACAAAGTTACAGTTTCCTAACTAAGTCTCCAAATAGCATGTGTCCTCCAAACCATTTTAGGTACCTCAGACTCTTCTTAACATTCCACAAGGCATATGGACAGCATCCACCATGTCTATATCTTACTTTGGACTTGTCTTCCATCAATACAGTGACCTTGCCATATAGAACCAAAAGCTCTGATTGGCAGTCACTTACAGAAAAATGTTAAAAAGATCTTTCAAGCAAGGAGACCATGTGGCAAATATACTGTGTGAGAATAGAAAGATGAAAACATCTGGTATAACTTGTCCTGGGAAGGAAAAATAGCCTCAGCCAGACCTTGCCTTTTGAACAGGGCAGAGAATGTGTCCAGGAGAGAAGGGGAAGGGTCCTAACTCAGGTTGTGTCTTTGGAACACAGTTCTAACATGTGTCTTTGTGCATGGAGACAATCTCTGGAGCAGGGAGAAGAGTTGGTTTAAAATCGTGGCAAAGTTTTGGCTACACAATAGGCTGGGGTGTGATAGTCTGAGGGCAGGGAACTCAGGAACTGGGAAGCTTCCTGCTGGTTCGCTTTCTCAAGAGCAGAGGACTGGGATTAGCAACATCATTGTTTCCAGCCTAGTGGGAGTTTCTTTGTTTCTCTTCAGTAAATTGTCACCTTTGAAAGTAGGTCCCCCTTTGGAAAACTCTAGGCTTCCTCTAGGTGTTACGAAGACAATGCAGAGGGCTTCTTTTTACCCTAGGGGCCAAAGTGGTGGTGGTGGTGGTGGTGGTTTGACACAGCCAGATCCTTAAGAGGAACTTGTATTCAGGCACAGCATGAGGCCCCCATGGGGCAGGCAGTGGGTTTGGTATGAAACGCTCAGGTTCAAGCCAGGCTGTCCAAGCTGAGCCCTGATTTTGTCACTTGCTGAAATCTTGGTCACACATGACCCTGAACAAGTCACCTACCCATCCTGAGCCTCATTTTTTGCAGTCTCTAAAGTGGAGATGGTGATAGCTCCTTCTTTGCATAAGGTTGCTGAGGGGATTCAGTGGTTGAGTCATGTGAAATTGCTGCTTCAGCTGTTCCAAGATGCTTAAATATCAGCGTTTCAGGTTTTTGGGTCTAATTTCCTTTAAGTGCTTAGAACAGTGCCAACACCCAGTAAAAATTTGATAATAATTGGCCAACAGCTGCTCTTTACTATGAGTTGGGTTCTGTGTAGAGCTCATTTAATCCTTCTGGTTATCCTGTGAAGAGGAACCATTATCATCACCATTTGACAGAGGAGGCACAGAGGGAGAGGTTAAGCACCTTGTACTAGGTCCCAAAGCTGACTCGCCAGGTTGGGATCTACACCCAGGTGTTCTGGGTTCACAGCCCACATTCTCATCATCATAACCCACAGCCTCTAGATAGGTATTAGCCACCATTATGGCTATTCTGTGGGTCTTACTCTGGAATCTTAAGCTTCCACTTACATAAGCTATCTCAGGGAAGAAGCGCTCCTTTTTACCCCCAGACCCAGCCTATTTTCAGGACACCCAGTTGCAATCGAGGCTACCTCTTACCCCCTCCATTTTTCTGGCACAGGTAGGGAAACCTCCAGATGTTCCCGAGGCCCACAGAGAAGCCGATCTGGGCCAGGATGTACTGTAGTTTGCTATTCCAGGCTGGGCGGTCCTCTGCGTCCAGCTCTTCCTCCGCTGCCTTCTGCTTGCCACCTGACTCACCAGCTACATTCAGTACACTTTGCTTATAGTCCACAGGCTCCTCGAGGGCCAGCAGATCAGCCACCGACTCAGTGACATGCTCGTTGCTGTGCTCACGTTGAGTCACCTTGCTGTTCTTCGGCATGGGTGCCTCTGGGGCTCTGGAGCCCTGCTCCTCAGCACACAGAGAAGGTGGGACAAAGCTGCTGTCAAGTTTTTCTCATCCAGGGACCTGTAAAACCAGGTAGGAAGGAGAGAATTAGCTGAGCACCTTAGGGAACTTGGAAGCCCAGCATAGACAATTCCCTGGTGTACACTGGGGCTCTCGAATGTCCACCACTTCCTCTTTCCCCATCAAGGTGCCTGATGAGGAGCTCAGAACCTATACATGCAGTGTTCCCAGTGTTCTTACCTGAGGATCACCAGAAAGGAAACCTAATGGGGGCAAAACCACAATACACCAAGCCCACCGTAACATTGCTTTCTTCCATAATCCAGAAACTAGAACACTGCAAACTCTCTGGAGATCCCCATAGCTTTCCCCTTCCAGGGTTGCCATGGTTGTGGCCAAGGTCCCATTCCCCTGCCTTGTGTTCTAGTTAGCCAAAACTACCTGGTGGGATCCTTCTCAAGGGTCTTCCTATTCAAAATGCTCTCCAGGGGCCAGTAACATCACCAGAAACTTGATAGAAATTCATAACTTTGGGCTTACTAGGCTTGCTGAAATCATTTTTGACATTTTTATAGGATTTATAGGTGATTCAGTAGGTCATTAGCATTTGGACCCCCATCCCCTCCAATTCTCCCTCAGCCCCATAACCTGTAACAAAAAAGGCACCAGAGCCCTCGCTATGGGTTCCCTGGATACTAGCTACTGAGGCCCCTTTATTTCTCTGGCAGGAGCTGCTGAGCAAGCTCAGCTAAGGCTTATGGCACAAGAGCCTAGAAGTGTTTACTTAGTGCCAAAAATTCTGGGTCATTGCTCAGCACTGACATTATCTGAGGGCCACTGCAGCCAAAAGCTGGTTCTCCATCCTTCAGTGACAGCTTTACAGCAGATAATGTCTGCACAACACGGGCAGGGGAGGTAAAGCCTCATTTGTCTTTCATGCTTTCCCTGAAAGAAATAAAGCACCAAGAAAATTAATTCTTTGAAAAAGCCTTCTATGCTGTTATGTTTCAAAGCACCTCCTCATTAAGGGGAGGTTGGAGGATTTAAAATTAAACACACACACACATACACACCCAGCCTGCAGTTGCCCTGCATCTTTCTAGGGATGTAAATTACTCAGTTCTGTAATTACTTTATTAAGGTAAAGAGCTGTCTCTGGAAGCTAGATTCATTGTGTGCCCTCTTCTTCATATGTCTATGCCATCTAAACAGCACAGGGAAGGTCAGTGTGCAGCAGAAGGGCATAGGACTGTCCTTTCTGCTGGCCTTGACCCAGACAGGCCTCCTTGCTGACTCCAGCAAAGACAAGGCCTTGTAGGGGACCTAGTCACCCCGGTCCTAGTACACATGTGATGAAGCTATGAGGCTTAGCAAGTGGGGATAACTGTCCATCGTGATCTGTAGAACTCCCTCCCCTGGTCAGGCCATGGATCACATTAGCAGGTGACACTTCCTTGTCCTCCTCATCCAAGGGCAGCAGTGAGTTTTTTCCAGCTGTCTCCTCTCTCCTCAGGAAGAGTCAGATCTTATGCTTTGGAGAAACCTGGACAGAGTCTACCTGCCTAAAGACCTCAGAGTTCCCTACAAGGAGCTGTTGGGAACACTGGATGCGTGTTGGGAATCCATGTTACAGTATGTCAACTGAATTCCACTCTCCTGGGGTGCCCCAAGATGATATTTGACTGCCTACAGACCTCTCGGTTTTCCTCTAGCCTTGCCATGTTCCTCATGCTATACAAATGAAGCCACCGCCTGGTTATGCCTGGGTTATCAGGATGAATGCTCCCTACCGTACACACATAGCAGGTCCCTGACCCACAGCACTCAAGTGGAGTAAACCTAAGCTATATGCAACAGCTGCTTCTCTGGACACCCCATCTTCCCCGCAGCTCACAATGAGAACTTTTATTAAAGGCCAGAACCAAGAAGTGTTGGGGTCCTTTTACAAACTGAAGTTTCCTGGGTTCATTGGCTCAGAGCCTCTCTCTAGCTTTTCTATCTAAAACAAGATTTTACCAGAACAGTGCATTAGAACTGTTTTACAGATCATAAAGCCACAACTGGAGAGTAAAAGTGAACTGTTCAAAATTGCTTGGGTCCTTCTGACACCCTGACCACAGACTCATCTCGGGAGTACCTCCCACTGAGCCAGACTCAGCAGAGATGGGGGACACAGGGAGGAGGCAGTTGGGTGTTGGGGTATAGGGAATGGACTTCAAAGTCAGACAGGGCTGGGTTTGAGAATCCCCATTTAATTAATTCGTTCATTTATTCAATGGCTCACTCACCCACTTGATGTATACTTCCTGAGTGCCTCCTGTACACCAGCACCTGTTCTAGGAGTGAAGGATACAGAAGTGAACTAAGCAAGCTATGTGTCTCCTCTCATAGAGTTGACATTTATTTTGGGATGGTCAGATGCTAAAAAGGGGAGTAAATGTTGAGTATAATGTGCTACTAAGAGAAAAAAACAGAGGAAGCACAGAAAGTTGGTAAGCTGCTCCTTCATGCTGGGGCAGTATGTTGGGGTAATCAGGAAAGGTTTCTGATGACATTGGAGTGAAGGCCTGAATGACAGGAGAGTACTGGCAGAGGGAAGAGCAGACACATGCTCCAGAAAGGAATCAAGAACAGCAAGGTGGTTAAAATGGTGTGAGAGAGGGCAGAAGGCCAGAGGTTGGTGGAAAGGGAGGACTTGGCTACACCAACTGTGTGCTCTTGGACAAAGTACATTAATGACATGAGCATCAGTCCTCTCATGAATACAATAGTTCTAAAGACAGGTCCCTTGCCCAGGGAAAGTTGTTAGCAGGAGCCAGTGAGTTGCCACAAAAAGATGCCCAGCACAGACCATGACACACAAGAAGGACCCAGAGAGCAACTGCTGCAGTCAGGAGGCCTTGTTACCTTTGCATATTTAAAATAGATAAGTCCTCATATTTACATTTGGTTCCGTAAGTCTATCCTTCTCAGTAAGGCCTAAGTGAGTTCAAAGTGGGAGTGGAGGTAGGCAGTAGAGGGAGGCATTCTGCTACAGCTTAGAGGTGCCCACTTTTGTTGGTGAAAACTGGCATGCTCCAGAGGCTCCTGGACAACACCCCACAAAATCCTGTCACAATCCTTGGTGGCCAAAGAAACAAAGTAAAGCTCACTCACAACACTATGCAGGTCCCAGGGCCACTGGTCCCATGAGATGTGCACAAATGCTGTCTTTTCTTAGGAATTTTTTGTTGTGAATTCACACTCACCACAGAGAAGTGAAATGGCTGGGCTAGAAGTTGCTGTCATGTGTCCAAATTATGTATGGGGGCACTGAGACCAGGGCAGCAGAGTCACCTTGGTCCTGTGCTTTTCAAGTTCCCTAAGCTGAGTCGTTTTTAATGGGGAGGACACAGCAGCAACTTGGAACAACCTTCCCTCTTCCTGACCCTCATCGCCAGTTACTTGAAGCTTGGAGTTCACACGCTGGTGAAAGGCTAGCTTTCAGACTAGGGCATGGGAATCCAAATGTTTCCAGACAACTACCCCAAAGCACAGCCTGAAACAACTGCTCGGATCAGGGATGGACCCAGAGGGGCAATTCCTCTCTGACCTGCCTTGCCTCTCATTGAATAAGCCATCATCCAGACATCAGCCAGCTGTACAAACTGCCCTGGGCGTCCTTTTCCCCACAAGTAAAATGGGTTGGGCCCCTTTTGGTACTAGCATATGTCCAGTGAGTGACCCTCTTGTAGGAAGTTGGGAGCAAGACATGACCTTCCCCAGGCACTCGTCCTGCCACTCTTGTCAGCTGGAGGTTCTCTGGGGTGTTGTGGGGATATGCTGACAGTCAACCCAGCCATTCTCTAATTTATTTCCTTGTAGTAGTTGGGATGTGTTATAATGTTGCTTTCACAAGTGAAGCATCAGATGATGAAGCTCCATGTACTCTCTGAAAGGAAGGCCTCAATTACTTAAGGCACAATACAGAGGGGTACAAGTGCCGAGCAAGCCCTCCATGCCAGCTTGTTACTTAGCAACCCATGCTGCTTACAGCTCAGAATAGCTCCTGTGAGAGAAGCAGGACTGAGCAGTGAACTGTGAATCTTCTTAAAAGAAAAAAAAATAGTGCGACTAGCAGGCAGACAGGTAAAAA
The DNA here is from genome assembly GCA_004027455.1 of Hydrochoerus hydrochaeris. NCBI lineage: Eukaryota > Metazoa > Chordata > Mammalia > Rodentia > Hydrochaeridae > Hydrochoerus > Hydrochoerus hydrochaeris. The sequence goes on from PVLA01003412.1 coordinate 75,609, forward strand.
TATCTCTTCTCAGAGTGCTGACGGCTCCACAACAATTTTTCAAGCACAGCATCTGGCAATTAGCTAGCAGGGTGAGGGATGTCTGTGTTCACACTGCAACCAGGGCAATTCCTGGAGCCCTCCACCCTGCAGTAGCTGAAGAAGGGGAGAGGGGCCCTTCTGCAATGCTGAGGTTGACTCATCAGAGCACTTGCCTCTGCTTCCGGAGGTCTCTCACTCAGAGAGCTTGCACCAGGTCAAACCTCCTGGAGGAGAGGTGTGGAAAAGCCATCATCTTTAGGAAATCAGGCAGTCTGTGTCACACCAGCATGTGCTAACTCTGCTACCCTCAGGTCTGTGGCCTTGGAAAGAGTGCTGTGACCAAGCACATCCTCGGAGAGAAATCTGAACACTGAGGCAGACAGAAAGAAACTTAGAGCATAGTAAGGGAATGCCAACCCCCAGACTGCAAACCCAAGGTCCAGCTCAGGAATGCCTGTGGTGAGGAGGAAGCACAGTCAGGTCCCCTTCCCTCAGAGAACACCAGAGCTTCCTGATTTCCCTGTGACAAGCGGCTTTGACCCAACAGTTCTCCTAATTACCTCACAGCCTCTGGGCTTCCACTGAGCCTAAAGAGGTCGGGCTGTTATCAGAGACACAAATGCCCTCCAAATTATTTTTAACTGTTTTCATTGAAACCTCTGCTTCCAGGAGCCAACTTCTAACGGGGCCTGACTGTGAATAGGTGGCTGCCCTCCTATTCCCAAGGCACAAAGGCAGGAGCCCAGTACCATTTTTTATCTCTCCCTCCTTTACCTCATCCAAGTGTCACAAAGTTCATCTGACATCTTCCAAACCCTCATGCCTCTTGGAGCCTTTGAGTTCATGGCCTCCCCTCTGTGATGCCTTCTGTGGTTCTTTTAAAAAGCATTAATGTTTCTTTTCTGCCTTTTCAGCGCAGTTCTAAGACCATTTTATGCTTTCACCATCTGGCTGTCTGGTATAACTAGTTGTTTACACGCCTGGCTCGTTTTCCAAACAGGAAGCTCTTTGAAGGCAGAAACCAAGGAATATTCAGCTTCATGTCCACTGTCACCACTCCCTACCCAGTCAGTACCTGGCACACACAGGATATCCTACAGGTTTCGGTGGGTGGAACATGGTATTTATAGTTGTTCTGGGGTCCCCGCCTTCCCACCCTCTGAGAATAACCTGCTTCTCATGTTGAAATCATAACTGGTGCCTTTACCTTTGAAACAAAGAGGCAGGGGTGAAAGGAGAACAGAGTTGACTAGAGAGATAACGTAAAGCTACTAGAGGTCTGTCTGTTCCAGCTGGGGGAGTCTAATCAAGGGCAGCTCTCAGCAGATGTGGGGAGGTCCCGGGATTTGGAAGCCAGCTTTCTGTTCCTTATTCATCTGTAAAATATGGAACATTGCTTACCTACCAACTGTATCTGCTTACCATGTGGAATGGAGGAGAAAGAGAAAGAACAGCTCATTGAGAAGCCACATAAACACAGCAGCAAATTTCTGACTCCATTTCACAGATTTGTCAGGTTTGTGTTTTGTTCTCCCATTTCATCTCAGAATTCTGTTGTCTTTCTATCATACATGCTCAATAAACAAGATATAAATGAATGAATCCATGGATAAACAATATAGTTTGAACTCATTTTTTTTACCATCTGGATTACTTTTGCAGTTTCCAACTTATTTCCATTTTCTCATAAAATATTCTGATCCCAAGAATCTGTCATGCCCCCAAAGTGCTCCAACTGAATTGTTTTGTTTTGATTTTTGGAGACAGGATCTTGCTATGCAGTTCAGACTGGCTGGAACTCACAACGTAACAAAGTAGTCCTCCTGCCTCAGCCTTCTGGGTGCTGGGATTACAGACTTCCACCACTATGCTTGACAAAGTGACATTTTAAAAACTAAAGTACACTTGAGAATCCTGAGTATCATTCAATTATTGTTACTATTACTACTATCTCTTTTCAAGGAACCAGTATTTGTGCTGCACCTTTCCCACTTTGTACACAGGATCCACCTTCCTCTCAGAGAAACAAACTCCAAGAGTGGTCACAATCTGGCACTTAGCATGTCCCTGAACTGGTGGGACCATTCCCAACAAATCAGGCCAAGGAGCCAATGGGACCTTCTGCAGCAACCCTTGCCCCCATCTCTGTATCTTTCTGCTGCATTTTCTGAGTATGTCCTCTGTGGTTAATATCTTGTTTTTCTAGTGAAAAGGGATAAGAAGCAAGAAAAACAGGGCAGATGGTCCAGAGGAGGAGGAACTGGCACTGAAAAATATGGGCATGGCCAGTGCAAACAGGCCTTTTGATTCTATTTTGCCATTTCATGTGGTGGGGAGGGAGTATGTTCCATATTGAAGCAAAGGCCTCACGGTGCTTTCCCCTGCCCACCATGCATTCCTGTTGTAATAGAATTCAGTGCTGAGGGGTCTACTGGGGAGCTTTTGATGGTGTGGGGTGTAGCAAACACAATAATGACAACAACAGCATACAGACCACACTACTTAAAAATCATCTCTGTTCCAGTCAATGTGCTGAACACCCTACAGCTGTTACAGCCTTTAGTTCCACCAGTAATTGTAGCAGGTAATTACCACTATCACTCCCATTTTACAAATGAAGGAGTAGAGGCTCTAAAGGATGAATTACTTATATTTCATTGAACTCCAGATTCTTTGTTGCTGGCAGTTCCTTGAACTAACCAGAAAGGGTCAATGGAAGGTTTTCAGCACACAGGTTAACCTTTCATAACCGTCTTCCTTGGGTGGGTGGTGGCTGCTGAGGATGGAAAAAGGGCTCGATACATGCTCGCCAAGAGCTCTACCACTGGGCTCTGTCCTCAACCCCCAAAATGCCATTTTGAAATGGTTATTAACTGCACATCATATCTTGATTTTAAGATGTGGCAATGTGCAAAAATATGTCTTTTGGAACTGGTGAACTAACATAACTTGTTTGTGGACAGTGATTCAAAAGTGGAGGCCCTTGGCCTGACTCTCAACCTTGCCACTACTGCTTTACAGCTAAAAAACAACAACAAAAAAAACCAAAACAAACAAACAAAAAAAACCAAAGCCAAAACAAAACAGTCTGAATTTGTGTCTTACTCTTTTCATTTACCAGGAGAGTCTCTGGGAAAGTATACAAGCTCTCTTGGATTTGGCTTCCAGATCTGAGAAGATGAAGATAATGCCTCATATTGAGTAAACAGGAGACAAATCTGAGGGTTGTGCTCAACTAAGGCCACGGAGTACTTCATAAACCAGCACCAGCTGTCCCTCCAGGTGAGGACATGGTGGAATTGGGCTCCACCATAAATCCAGGCATATCCATCTACTGTACCACAGTGCCCTGGAACAGGCAACAGAACCCCAAGGACTCAGTGGGCTGGCAGGGATACAGATGCTCCAGACTTCAAATGACTTCCACTTCTCTCTTGGGCCAGAAGCTAAAAACCAAGACAGCTTGTATACTTTCCCAGAGAACCACCTGGTAAATGACAAAGCAGCTCAGATGTCAGCAAGTTAGAGGCACTGCTGAAATATGAGTTTTTAAATATTCTGTTCTCTATTTCCCCTTCTATCTGTCCCTCATTACTTCCTTTAATGCATATTTACTGCATAATATATGCCAAGCCCTGCTCTAGTACAGCAGACAACAGAGTAAGCAATGTTCCTGTTCAGTGAAATTTCTATCCTCGTATAGAAGGAAAAATAAAAATCAGACAGTACATAAGTTATCATGTATTTATAGACAGGTATCCATAGCACATTTAAATGTATCAAGTCAATATATATACATATATTTACATGTATTTATATACATATATATTTATTTACATAATATGTATATATATATTTGTATATATACAATAAATATATTTTATATGTATATATGTTTGTGTATATATATATATATTTATATACATATATATTTATTTACATATATATTCATATATTTACTTATATATATACTTAATATATATTACATATATATAACTTACATATATATAAGTAATATATATGTATTACTTATATATATGTATATATGTTATATATATATATATATATATATATATATATATATGTAAGTTACATATATATATGAGGACAGAGATGCCAAAACATACAGGGGTAAGGAAGCACACTTATAAGGACACAGTGGTTGAGTAGTGACCGAACGAGCCATGTGGATAACCTGGGAAAGCTTTTAGGACAGAAAGAATGGGAAGTGCAAAGGTCCTTAGGCAGGGTCAGTCTATCTGGTAGATGCAAGGAACAGAAAGAAGAACCACATTCCTACAGCACCCTGAGCAAAGGAAGTAGGAGATCTGAGGCAGGAAGGCGCTAGTGATCTATGTGAGTGTCCAAGACTCAAGGCTATGGAGAGGAGTTTGGATTTTCTTTTGAGGCTAATGGGAAGTTCTTGGAGGTTTTCAAACAGAGGTGTGATGTGGCCCAGCTATTTTTAAAGGAATCACCAGTTGCCTGTAGTTGAACAAATGAGGAAATGATGGTGACCTGGGTCAGGCCACTAAATGAGGATTAGGTTGCGAATAGAGAGGGAAAGGTACACAGGGTTGTACAGAGTCTCAGACAGAGGACCAAATGTTTTTTTTTTTAAACTTAAAATAACCATACAGAAAGAAAAAGTACAGGAGCAATGACTAAAGACTTCAGTCCCTCATTTTCTCATCCATGGAGGGGAGGTTTCAAGATGGTGACAGACGGTCCTCATAGCACCTGCCCAAGTCTTCTGGTACAGCTTTTCTTAAAGCTGCTATTTTCTCTTGTCTCTGAGACAGAAGGAACCAAGGGTGTCCAATTACCTGTGTTATCCAGCAGACTGTTGAAGAGCACTTGAAGGAATAGTGATCAGAAACCCTTAATTACAGTCCTCATATGATGTCTCTTTCCTGAGAACAAGGAGGGTTTTCATTTCCTAACCAGCCTCCAGGGCAGCTTTGGTGGAGGGCTGCACAGGAAAGCACTTTTATTGGGAGCAAGTCACAGCAAAGACCTACTATGCTTTTACATGTTGTTTATTCTCCCAACAACCTGAGATAAACTGTAATCCTCATCTTGCAGATGAAGAATCTAACTATCATGTACAAGATTATCCAGGCATGAGTGCAAGAGGGAGGATTTAAACTGTGATCTATCAAACTCTATAGCCCATGTCCTTTCTTATATACTGGTGCTTTCCAATCTTTTGCATGTTATGACATACAAAGAAAGCAATACTTGTGTAGTGCACAGGGTAAATGGCCAAATCTAAGAGGCTTCACTACTGTAAGCCAACCTATGTACTCCCAGGGATGCAAGTCTCATAATTTCTGAGCCACATGCCACCCCTCCATGGGACTGGTTAGGAGGTTTTACAATGTACCATGTTGCCTTGCAAAATACACACTTGAATCTTATTTAGAAAGTCAGCACTGGAACATACCCATCTAACAACCACACATGAGCTTCCTCACTCAGCTAGGTCCTTTCCCAAAACTAATGACAGTGCAACTTGGGGAGACTCCTTCAAGGAATCTAAAGGATTCCCCAAATCACTAGCAGGCAGATGGGCTCAATATTGTGGCAGGACCGTGGACAGCGCCCACTGGCCATGGTTGACCAGCACAGGGACATCTGCTCTTCTTTCCTCAGATCCTAGGAAGAGGTCTACCTCAGCAGTAAATACTCACGTGGAGGCACACACTGGACTCACCACACTAGGTGATATTCACACACCTTGCAAAGTAGCTTTAGCAAACAACACTCTTGCCCTGTGTACAGCTTGCATGAGATTCAAAACTGTAGGAGTATAGAAGTCTTATGAATAAAGAAGAAAATGCAACCAGGTGGATTTTGGGGTGTGGACCAAAGAGTTCTATTTGAAAATGAAAGGATAGGTAGTAAATTAGTGGTGCAGAATCCAGCAGAAATTCTAATTAAACCAGTAATTAGAAACGATGGAGTAGAGCAAGAGGCAACTTGTTATCTTCAGATAACTGCTGGGTAGGCTCTGGAAAGCAGCATGGCAGATCAGCACAACAAGTGTTGCTGAAGAGATGACCCTAGGGGCTGGGGGCTGAGGTATTTGTTCCTCTGGCCCTGACCATGCCTTACTCCCACTGCACTACAGCCACAGAACAAATAGGGCATTAACCTTCAACTCCCAAACTGAGGACTCAGGTGGCCTTAGACTCACCTGACTCAGAATTATTCTCTGGTTCTGGACACAAGAATAATTTAGTACAGTAATTTACACTGCATCTGAGTTTATGCTCTCATGTGAGTTTTCTATACACAGTGAGCATTTAACTTACATATTTTCAAATAACAGGGTTTGGCCATAGATGAACATTTTTAAAAAATTAATAATGGGGCAAGAATAGAGAAAATTACCAAAAGACTGCATCCACAAAATGGCTGCCTCTGAGTTTCTGGGAAGTCCTCTTTGTCTGCCAAGGGTTGAGGAACATTAATGGTTACATTCCAATTATCTACCCTCATTTATGGGAACTTCTCCACTGAGATTTAGGGTGGTTTAGAGACAGCAGGCAGGCTAGGGTAGCACGGTCCTGTTCCTCTGGAGTAGGCAATTTCTAAGTGAGAGAGGAGGTAGGAAGGCAGAAGTAATCAGATGCCAGGTTTCCCAAAACAGCCAAGGACACAAGCAGCAGAACCTAGCAGCAGAATGAGTTCTCCATGGGACAAGACCAGCAACATTTCCCTCTGAGCAATCTCTGCCAGCAGCTGCTGTAAATATAATCTTGGAGTGTTAGCAGTTTTGTGCTGGGTTCTGAGGTCTCAACAAATCCCTCATACACACGATCCAGCAAGAAACCTAGAGATACCACAGTTTGTCAGCCGCTGGCCATCCTCAATTCTGCAGTTGCAGAAATTCTCAGAGCAACATCCACTCTTTTCTGACTCTTTTCAGCACCAATCCTTAACTTGGATAAACTTCAAGGGAATGAAGTCAGTAATAACAGGAGTTAAGAAAAAAAATAGGCACATGACAATAAAGTCTCTATATAGATCCTGGGATCTCTTTCTCAATTCCAACCCACTTGGAGCCAAATGTCATCTTCCCCCAACTCTTAGAAGTTTGCATCTGTTCATTTTCTATCAATTGTCCATAGCCTGAAGCCCACTTCCATCTTTCTCAGAGCTCTAACTTAAAGAAGCCTATAGGTTCAGATGACCTCAGTTAGGTAGATGCCTAAGTTGTCAGGAAATATTTATTAAGAACTTATTATGCAAACATATCACACAGTGGTTAAAGAGTATGGTATTTGGAATTGACAGAACTGAGTGCCAATTTTCAGATTGCCTCTCACTACCTGTGTGACCTTGAACAAATTATTTAACCTCCCTGAACCTCAAATTTCACATCTGTAAACTGTAGATAGTAGTATCTGTCTCCTGGGGTTGTAATGAAGAGTAAATAAAATGGTCTGTAAATAATGCACTTAGCACAGCACAGAATCCTAAAAAATTATATTATCACTATCTGCCAAATGCACTGTGAAGTGCTAGAATCCACAACATGCACTTACTTCTCCTAAAAGTAGATAAAGGTGGCATTTCTCTACAGAGTACTGTCCTGCTCAGCTCTTAGAGGGTGCTCTAGCAATCCAACACTGTGTTTGACCTCTGGAAGCCTAGTACATTGGCTAGGGGATGCTGACATAGGAGCTAAGATGTCAAAGTTTGTTGCCATCCTGATGTTCCAGATGTTTGGCTGTAAAGATTTCTTACAGCCCAGCATGGAGTGAATGGTAACTCAGACCTTGTCTAGGAAAAAAAAGCTAAAATCATCTTCATTTAAACTCTTATCTTAGCAGTTTTAAAGCAATTAATGATGAATTGTCATGCTGCAGGAAAGACGTATGAGAGGAAGGAGAGTGCACAAGCAGAAGAAAGATGTTGCTCTAGAATCCTCTCATTCTGTTTCTACCATCCTTGGAACATGCTTGCAGATCCAATGGGGAAGGGCATTGATTTGAGGGTAAATAGTGACTGCAAATAACATGTACAATTTCCAGTAACAGACGGGAGTCCCATGAGTCAGCATGGTCTTTCTTGAAGCATTGGGGATCCTCTTATTTCCTTCACTTTTGAGGTGTACACATCTTAGTCCAGCCCCATGTCTATACTGATTACAGAGGGAAGGAGCAAGGGGCCAGGATCCTTCAGGGAAGTAAGAGATCCATTCTTTCCTCTTCTCTCTGGCAAAGACTAACCTCACGTCCCCTGAACATTTCTTTTGCAGCTTCCAAGTCAACTGTAGATAGGATGGGCATGAAACTAGATGATGGCAAGAGATGTTCAAATAGAAGGGACTTGGAAGGCACTGCAGCTTGGGACCAAGTCATGGTCAGGAACAATCCTGAGAAGTAAAGGTTGCTACTGGAGTGTCACCCTGTAGTTACTGCCTCAGGCATCCAGCCAATCCAGCACATCCCAATGTTAGCCTTGTTCTTTTGAGGGCTCCCATCCAGGGTCTCACAAGGGAGACTTGAGGGTTGGAAAGAGGTGGAGCTTGTGGGTCCTTAACGGGCCCTGCCATTTTCAGTTGTCTCCATGGCCCCTCTCCTGCTCAGAAGCAGGGGCAGGAAAAGATTGGCTCTGGTTAAGACCCATAAGGGAAGGAATGGGGAACTAACATCTAAGGGGCACCTGCTGTGTCCAGCATTAGGCTGAAAATAATGCTGTACAAAAGGTGCCACAGTCATTCTTTTTAACTGAGGAAACAGAGGCTCCCGAGGTGAAGTAACGTGCCCAAGGTCACCTGCTGGCACATGGCAAAGCACTGGGCCCAGCTGTGACCATAATTGCAAGAACTTCCCTAGATTCCCCTTCAACACTACCCCCACCTTCTAGCCTGTCCACCTTCCCCATGGGGTCAGAGCTCTGGAGCCCTAGCCCAGGAGCAGCCAAGAAGCCTATGCTCTACTCAGGACTTGTCCACCTCTGAGCTGTGTTCCCAAAACACTTGGGACTCCACAATTCCTGCTCACCAGTCTTGCTAACGAACTCTCTTGAACTCATAATAGCTGACACACGACTCTGTGTGTGACTCAGGCCGAACAACTCCAATCAGAGCTGGTGGGCACGATTTGCCTCCTGCACTGAGTCACACTCCAGGCTGAGCTGCAGGGATTTGCTGAAACTCAACCACCTACTTAGCCACAGCTGCTCCATTAGAGAAAAAGCCAGCAAAGGAACTAAAACCTCTGATGGCCTCACAGACAGGCCATGGCCAAGGGCAGCCAGTGTGACCTCAGAGCCCTTCCTGACCAGGGGATGATGGACCCATCTCACCTGGTCATGGGGTAATGTAAGTATAGTGTGAGGCAAAAATAGCCCTTGCCATTAACCTCCAATCTGACCTTGTTCTTCAGACATTTATCAGCATGCCCAGCAAAGCCTAATAAGACACTAAAGTTTTGTTAGAATGTTTTTGGAGTCATTACAGGATTTTTGCAGTTCCTGGAACTTCCTGTTAATAAGGTCAGTGTCTTCAAGAAAATCTTTCTATTCTATCCCACTCCCCCACATCCCCAACACAATCCTACCTGCCTCTTGTGCATAATTGAACTGCCCCCAAAGAGGAATAGGAACAAATTTTTAAAAGAAAAAGTCCACTTCCCAGTGACTAGATCCTGCAAGACGGGTGATCTCAGGGCATCTGAACCTTGGGCTTTAAAAGGAAACACCAGGCTTCCTTCCAAGGCAGCCGCACCCTTGCGGGAGCAGGACCCCCCAGTATACTGGGAGCATCCCTTCAGCACAGGTATAAATGTTGTAGCAGCCTCTCTCCGGGGAAGTAGGCGTCCCCTCCAGATCCGCACCCCACGCACGTCCCCTGTCTCTGCTTTTCGGCTCTTAGGAGCGCTTCCCTCGGGGGAGGAAGGGCTCTTCTCTAGCTACGAATTCGGCAAGGACAGGCCTCAGGACTGAGAATTAAATATTCATCTCGGACGTAAGCCATCTGCTTCTCTTGCCAATGTTACTGTCAAGGTCACGGGCCTGAGGAGAGGCTGGGGCTGGGATTCCCAGCCGCTCACAAGCCTCCTCACAGAATTGCGCTCTGGGCGCGCAGCTCCAGGCCGGGCTACCGAGCGGACCTCCTACCCGGTCCTCCGCGGGCGCTGGCCCCTACAGTTTTGCCCAGTTACCTCCGGCGTTCTGCGTCCTCCTGAGCCCCAGAAGCTGAAGCCTAGTGTCCAAACCGGTTGGGCGCCACTGAACACCTTAGATGCGCGGGACTGGCACAGCCCAGGTCTCGTCGCCTGGCAACAGCGGCTGGAGAGGCTGGAGGCGACCGGCGCCAGCGCAGGCTCTAGCGGACGAGGAGGGGAGCGGCGCCTCGCACCCTAGGCCTCCCTGGCCGGGGCGGGGCCGGAACGGGCGAAGTTGTGGCGGCTGGCGGGGTAATCCAGGCGCGGCGCTGCCGTCGACTCACCTGTCGCGCGGACTCGGCCCCTGAACTCCGGCCGAGTAGCTGAGTTTCCCGAAGCGTCGCGGGCGCAGTCCCTCCCACAGGCAGCCCGAGGCTGGCGGCGAGTGGCCCGGGCCGGGGACGGGGCGCCCCGGAGCTGCGCGCCGGCGCACGGACTCGGCTAGCTCCCGGCTTCTTCCCTTGCCGCCAGTTACGAGCCAGCTCTGGCCAACCGCCCTCTTGGGGCTCTGGGGAGCCGGCCGGGGACCTCGGTACCGCAGTGGAGAGAGCGTTCGGGGATGCGAAGGCCTGGCCGAGTGCCGCCCTCCCTGCGCCCTGGCCGCGCCAGCTCTGCGGAGCGGAACGGAGCTGGGCGGAGCGCAGCGCGCGGTTCCCTCGCTTTCCGAAAGGCCACCCTGGCGGCGGGGCGCCGTGACGCAAGCTTGACTCAAGCGCGGGCCCGCGTCAATGCGAGGCTCTCGGGCCGCGAGCGAGGCTCTGATGGCCGACGCAGGCGGAGGGGGTGGGCAGGGAACGGGAGAGGAGGTTACCAGGATGCGCTTCTCGAGGATCCTGGTCAAGGTACCGAGACCCTGATGCTTGTCAACAGGACTTTTGCCCTCGGAGGGAAATAGACTTCCAGTAGCCAAAGACCACCGGAGCCTGGGCCTCATTTATTTTTGGATTCCCCACTTTCTCCTTCCTTGTGGAAATGCTTCCCCGCCCCCAGAGTGGTTCTTCCCCCCACTCCACTCTACCCCATCACACTGCCAACATAGCTTTTGCTAAGGTCACCAATAACCATTGTGTCACTAAATCCATACATTTTACAGGCTTCATATTACTGACTACTCTATAATGCCTGTCACCATCCAACACTCTCTTCTCTCTCCTCTGAAAGTCCACTCCCTGGTTGTCTTCCCACTCTCTGGCCACCCCTTTCCATTTTCCCTTGTTGTCTCTACAGTCTGTATTTCTCAGAGCTCTATACCTGTCTAAATCTAGATTATTTTCCTAAGCCATCTCCTATATAGACAACTTCCATATTCATATCTTCATTCTAGATGATCTTCTAAGCTCCTTATACCCAGCCTCCTATTCCCCCTTCCACTTGGCTGAGAATTATCTCTAGTACATATGCACAAGGTGAACTCCTGTATTCAAAGCTCTGTCTTGCAAAACATTCAAAAAATTTTTTCTTATTCCTCTTCCTCAGCGTTCCCTGATTCTATGAATTGTTGCACCAGCCAGAAAACCCGATAATCACTTTAAGATTTCCCTCTTTTTCACACCTTCATGAAACACGTTATTAAATGCTAGAGATTTTACCTACTAACTACTTCTTGAACCTGGCCACTTTTATTTAATTCTGCTGCCAACAACCCTAGTCTGAACTATAATCATCACTTACCTGTACTCTCTGTTACCTCCTGACTCTAAATCCAACCTTCATCCCTTTTTTACACATAGCAGTAAGAATTATCTTTTACAAGAAAGGCTATATAATTCCAACCTCTTTTAACTTGCATGATTTCAGCCACATCTTTGGCGTGTCCCTCGAGGTCATTCCTTGACTCTAGACTCATCTATCACTTCTCTCTAGAGCTTTCCTGCAGCCCACTGCCCACACCAACCTTTTCTCTCAGCTTTTCCTTCTCTGTCAGGCCTTCCTGTCTCAGGTTCCAGTCTACATACCCTCCAGGAATTCAAGTCCCTTGTTCCTCTTCCCTCACTCCCTGTTCATCTACTCCACAGTAGATGGACCCTAATCATTCACCTCTCTCCACTACAGAGAATTAGGTCAACCTCCCAGGTGAACATGTCTTCTTCTTTGTATCCTTTATCACAATTGTGATTAGAGACAAATTGTGCAACTGGCTGCTTAGTGATGCTCCCTCTGGTTGATATGGAAGCTCCATAAGAGCAGAGACCATGAATATCTTCAACACATAGTGGATCCTCCCCAAATATTTACTGAAACAATAAAGTGTGGTTAGAAACATGGTTATAAAGCTCAGGAGCCAAGGGCTAAAAGTTCATTTGAAAAATACAGTTGTTTGCAACTAAAAAACTTAAGGTAATTCAGTAACGTGGTTGCATGCAAACTTAACATATGGTTACATTATTAATTATATTAAGATATAATTTTTAAATATAATGACATAATGTTGAGCAATTTAGGTATGAAAGACTTTTCTGTATGACACTCCCTTTGCCTCATTCTGTTTTACTATTCCCCAAATAACTAATCATAATCTGACATTTAACTCACTTTCCTGTTTACTTGCTTGTAGACAAAAGCAAATTAGATAAAGGTTGTAATCCTAGGACCTCAGACAGTGTTTAGTGTTCATAAATATCCAGTGGGTAATTGTTAAAGAAGGTGATGGGGAAGATTCTTTTGTTACATAAAAAGTCCCTGAAAATCAGTAAGAACAACAAAGAAAGATGTAATCAGAAAGCTCAAAGAAAGCAGGTGATTCTTATACATGTAAAAAAAAGAGAAACAAAAACAAAACCCTTAAGTTCCACTTATAATAGGAGAAACGTAAATGAAAAAATAATGAGAAACAATATTTACCTATTGTGTTGGCAAGCAATCAAAACAAATGAAAAAAAGGTTGAGAATACACATGTTGCTAATGGGAGTTAAATAGTAAAATCTGTAGAAGATAATTAGGCCACATTTATCAGAATCACAAAGGCACACATCCATTGACCATTAGGCCACATCTATCAGAATTATGAAGAAATATACTCTCTTTGCTCATGGTTTGTTTAAAGACATCCATCTAAAGATACTCCTTGAGCAGTGTTTGCAATAGATAAAAGTGGAAACAATTTAGATTCTATCAACAAGGAACTGTTTAAATTATTTATGGTACCTCCACACAATGGAGTTCTTTTCAGTTATTAAAATGAACAAGGCTGCTCTATACGTTCTGATCTGGAAATGTCTCCAAAATGTGCTGTTAAATGAAAAAAAGATGCAGAATAGTGTGGAGAGGGTGTGACCATTTGTGTGTGCCTATAGAGGCAAGGATATTTTTGGAACAATACATAAGACATTGACAATAGTGCCTGCCCTGTAGGGTGCAGAACTGCATGGCTAGGGGCAGACATAGGAGAAATATTTATTTTCATTCTCTCTCTTTTGAATTGTGTACTGTTATCTATTCCATTAACATTCCATATTTCCTTCTCTGCTCCTATATGCACATAAGATCTACAGAGAGCAAACCTTTGAAATTGGCCACCTCCTCTGAGAGGAGGACTGCGAGTATAAACTTGGATATTGGATTTACTTTAATTTTGTTTGAATTCTTCTTTGTGTGTGTGTTATCTATTTAATCATATAACCAAATCTATTTCCCCTTGCTCCTCTGGACTGGTTCTTGGTGCTGCTTCTTTTCATCCCTTACCTTCCCCCCATTGGGGTACCCTCTGCCACTCTGGTAAGCTCCAGAGGAAAGAGCACAGACTTTAGAATCACATGGGCTGGTCTCTCTATGAGTCTGAGCTTTCATCCTCACCTGTACGTGGAGATAACAGCAATATTTGTGTTACAGGGTGTGGTGAGGATTAAATGAGAGATTATATGAAGTAAATGCCTAGTAAATAGCTACTGTTACCTTGCTTTTCCGAATAGAGTTATGACACCTAGAAGGGCAGGGGCACTCAACCCTTTCAAATCTTGTGCACAATTGTGTGCTCCCTCCCTTTAGCAGCTACCCCTAAAAGTGTTAAGGAAAAGAAATGGTAAATATAATGGCTAATGTGTATTGAGAGCAGCAAGGTCGCTGTCTGCACTTGGAGAGGAACGTGAAGGATAGTGTCCCAAAGATCCACGTGCCCAGCACCAGGGTCCCAGACTCCAGCCTACGAGGAAGTATCATCCGTGTAAACAGAATCGGTGGCTGATGTAAACAGAAAGGGGGTGGCTGCTCTGGTAGGATCAGCACAGCAAGGAGTGGGGCGGGAAATATGCCAGGAGATGATGGAAAGGGGAGGGAAATATTTGTCTCACCCAGCATGGAGAGGGAGGGAGCATTGGATGCAAAATCTGCCTCACCTCAGGGGCAGCATGGAGGTTTCAGAACCAGAGTCAAATATAGACCCATTTCCATAAAAGCACCAGCCGCTGCTTCTATAAATACCTCAGCCAGTTTTCCCGGGTTCTCATGTGACTTTGATGCCTACCTCAGCTGTGGGGATCCGTTGCCATGGTGACCGGCCCCGTGACCAGCCACTTCATTCATGCCAGGTTGCATCGCCCTGGATTGAGGATTGGAGGGGAGAGTGGAGGGAGGGCCAAGGAGAAGGAGGCTCGGGATGAACAATGAGTAAGGATAAAGTTTTCAGGCCTAGGAGACACTGCAGAGCTCTAGCATTATTGCGAAGATGCTCTGACAGTTATTGATCTCCCCAGGCTGCTGTCAGAGGAAGAACATTTTTATTCAAAAAGCAGTAAATGTCCTTACCTTTGAGTCAGAAAATGAAAAGTTCAGAGCCAGAAACACCTCAACAATTCTCTAGGCCATGCTCCTTGTTAGTACAGATAAACAATAAGCTCCCCAAAAGGTGAAGTGATGTGCCCAAACCACACAGGAAGTCAGTTGCAAAACTGGGGCAAGAATCAGGCTGTCAGTCATTGACTGATCCCTCTCCATCCACACAGGGTTAGATGTGTTGGGCTGCAGAGATGTGACTGTTGAGACTTGAGATTCCTTTGCTTACACATTTTGGCATCTGGCTGGAGTCACAGATCCCTTCAAGAGAGAAAACTGAGCTCAAGGTCAGCCCTGGCTAACAAATGTGGGAGATAGTAGCTAAAAAATTATGAGAGGCCCTGAAGAGCTGAACAAAGCCAGATGTCATCCTTGGTCATCTATGGAGCTCTCCTTTTGATCAGAATGTCCTGTATCTGCTTCCATTCTGCTGAATCTTTCCAATGCCACCAAGTCCTGCTCCTTTCGTGCTCAGTGCTAGGGGTGAGATGAAGGGGTAGGGAATGAACCCTTGCTGCCTGTGCTGAGGTGCCAGACTTAAGTACATGTGAAGACAAAAATGGAAAAGACTCTTGTTAATCCTAGGCTCCAGAGAAGTTCTTGAGTGTAGCAGGTAAGGCCGTACAAGTCGGAGAAGGCTTCTAGGAGGAGGTGGGGAAGAAGACATGCCTTGAAGGTGATGCAGCAGGACAGATGCCTGAGAGAGGGAAAGTGGATCTGATGGAATTGGCTGAGTCTTTGAATAGGATGACTGCAGGCCACATAGCTGATTCACATGAGCTCAAGCAGCAATATAAGGAGGGTCCATGAGGAGACAAATTCAGAGACCACAAAGAAACATTTGCTGAAATATTCCTGAAAGAGACTAAGAACAAATGCAGACATTATCATGGGGCTTGAAGACAATTGGCAACAACTGTGGGCTCTGTCACCACCTGGTATTGGACAAATATTTGGCCGACTCCACAGATATTAAAATCCCTAGTGCTGGAGGCCAGCAGCAGCCACAGAAGCCTGGGCTGAACCTCTGTCTTTCTTCACTGATGGCATCTTGGTAGAGCTCAGGGGTAAGGATACGAAGCAGAGTGACCCTACATATTCTCCACCAAATCTCTGCTAGCCAGCCAGGGGACTGACCATAGTAGCCTCCAGCCCAGCTTGGAGGGGTGCAAGCTATCACTTTGAGAGAAGTGGAGTTTGCTTCTCATTGGTTGCATGTCACACTGTACCTGTGTGCTTACTTTGCCAGGACCACAGCTGCTGTTCACCTCTGTCTGTGGCTTGGAACAGAGTACAGGATGTAAGGATACAGCCATTCAGGATAGCCTGGCAAGGATTGGTATTTTACATGGAGGTGCAGCAGGTGCATAGCTTTGGAGGCAGACCTGAATTTGAGTACTGGTAATGTCACTTACTCAAGCAGCCCTGCAAAACTTATTTAGTTTCTCTGAGTCTCAATTTCTTCTCTAGTAGGAGATAGTGTCACCTACCCTAATGAGCAGTACAAAGGTGCATACAGAAGGAGACTTAAAGGACACTGGCTTCTCCTTCAGGGTGTGAGGGAAGGAAGCACACCTCCTTGGGATCCCAGCTTCTCTTTCCCTTACCCCAAAGACTCCTGAATCTTTCACCTGGTATCTCCCTGTGTCACTCTCCTTCTGCCTAGAAAGTCCCTCTACTTGGTTCCTCTCTTCCAAAGCCTTGAGTCACCCACCTTGAAAACCCTATTTAAATGTCACTCCTCTCTGTGTAGCCTGATAACCTCCAATTTCCTGTGATGTTCCTTAGGCCAATTCTGCCAGCACTTACTAGTGACCATAGTATCACTCTTCAGCACACAGCACACTTGACAATAAGAACTATCATATGACCACCATTTACTGAACTAAGTGCCTTACATAGAAGGGATCAGAGAGGGCTAGTGACTCAAGTATGGTCGCTCCGCTAAAAGATGGCAAAGGTGGGAGATAAGCTGGAGCCCACTTCATCCCACAACCTGTGGCACATGGCCTGTCACTACACTATAACCTCGCTGGAACTTACCTCACCACCTTGACTGCTTCTTGCTGTGCTGTATCAGTGTGCACGTGGCAGAGAAAACACAGACCCTGGAGTCAACTAGGAATGGGTTTAAAGCTTGCCTCCACCAATGATGTGTTGGGTGACCTTGTGTAAGTGATTCCCTCTCTGAATCTCAGTTCTACAGCTAGAGTTGTGGAGGGGTTGGCTACATGGTATGATGTGTAGAGGTGGCCTGTATGCAACGACATTCCTACTCCTGCTTCCTGTCTCTCCAGGTGGCTGGGTGGCTGGTAACAGCTCCAGGCGGTACTTGGCTGTATACAGCACCAGCCTGAGGGCTCCTGATGCATTCTTTCATTCTGTTCCTTACAGCAACACTGCAGAGGACAAAGTGCAAGAATCTATATTTTACAAAACTAAAGCTTAGGGGCTGGGGATATAGTGGCATAAGTGCCTGCCTGGTAAACACAAAGTCATGAGTTCGATCCCTAGGAAAAACAAAACAAAACAAAACAAACAAACAAAAAACCCTAAAGCTTAAAGAGGTTAAGAAATTTTTCCAGGGCCCTTGGATGTAGTTTAGTGGAAGAGCACTTGTGAGACCCTGGGTTCAATTCCCAGCACTGTAAAGACAAAACAACACAAAACAAAATTTGTCCTGTGTGACATATTCAAGCAGTAGAGCTAGGATTTGACACCAGACCCGTCTGATCCCAAATCCCAGGCTCCACTAAACATTGATTCCTCAGAGGCTTCTACAAATTAGGTGATGGGCAATTCCTCATCTATTTTTACTGTTTGATCAGGATCACAGATTCCATCTATATATGGAGAAGGAAAATTCAAGAATGTGTTAGTCATCTTTCCATCATTGCAACAAAACACCTGAGATAATCAACTTACAGAGAGAAAAGGTTTAGTTCAGCTCACAGTTTTAGAAATTTCAGTCTGAATGATTGGACCTGTGGCAAGGCAACACATTGTGATGAAAGCATATGGTGGAGCAAAACCACTTGCCTCATGGTCAGGGAGAAGAAAAAAAAAAGGGACTATATCCCTTCAAGGGTGCATCCCTAAAGACCTAAATACTGTACCTCCCATTGGTTTCTGCCACTTTCCCATAGTGTTCCTTAGAACTAAAATTATAATCTATGGACCTTTGGAGGGTATTCAAGGTCAGACTATAGCAGAGGGTGTTAAGTGACTTGGTCAAGGTTACAAATCAGCTAGTGGCAGACAGTCCTAAAAGTCAGAGCTCCCAAACCCAGTGATCTACTTTCTTACTTGCTCTCTGATGCCTGTGGCTGAGATTCCTGATATGGAAACTCTGAGACTGTGGGATCTGGGCCAGGAAGTTGGCCACAGGCCTCAACCTGGTCCCAGGAACCCTTCAACCATGGAGGAATTTGCTTTGAAAACAAAGGATGACTCCTGGCAAGGAAAGTCATTCCTATTTCTGCTCCAGACAAATGGGAAGCTGCCACAGATTCCATGATAAATCTTTTTGCTAAAGATGATGCATCACTTTGGGCCTGTTATAGGCACAGAATATTTGGACATTATACAAGTCAATTACTGAGACCAAATTCTAAGTACTGAGCAGAGATATTTTCATTGAGTGGCTGTAGTGGTGCCAGGGCCTCTCAGGAATCGAGCTGAGAAACTGCTCTGCTTGATGCTGGGGGTGATGCAGAGTTGTGAGACTTGCTCTGTGTACCCCCTGGGAAAGGTGCCCCCCACTCATACTCATCATGATGGCCTCTGCTCTGTGTTTGCCCCTGAGGTCACCAGAGGTCAGCTGGGCAAGCTAGGAATATTCTGCCCATTTCAGAGTCCCCAGCCTACTGTGTCCTCACTCTCAGCTGCCTGGAGTTGAAGAAATAAACTTCCTTTCCATAGCAAACCCCAAGCACAGCCCTCCAAACAGGGCCTTGCTGCCTCAGTCCCAGGTCTCAGAAACTCTTCCCTTGCTCCCCAGAAGTATCCATACCTGAGCCCCATTTTCAGATTCTCACTCCTGCCCCTTCAAAATCTCTTGGGCATTACAGCTGCTGAGCTGGGCCCCTGAAGACAACTCTAGCCAGCAGCTCTGCCCTCCCTTCCACCTCCCAAGCCCTAAATGAGAAGCACATGGCAGGTCTTCCTGAAACCAAGTGTTTGGAACATAATGTCTGTGGCCCCTAGAGGGTCCCCCAGCCTGAGTGTGGTATTCCACATTTCAGAATCAAGGCTTAAGGTCCTGGCAGGAACTCTATAGGCTTTACCTACCAGCTTTGTGGTTTGGGGCAGTCATTAACCTCTCTACACCCCAATTTCCTCATCTAAAAATATGGCAAATGGTGTTCCTGGCTCCAAAATGCTAGGCTTCATTCTCTGGAATTCCAAAAAGACATTTGGAGGAGGCTGGAACATAAGATGAGGAGGCTGGGTTTGGCAACACATAGGGAGGCAAGAGATTAAATGATGAGAGCAGAGGTTTGAATCACTTAGAGTTTGAATGTCACGCTAAACATCCTAGGCTTTATTTTAAAAGTAATGGGGAAATTCTTTGAGTATTGACTGAGAAAATAAGAATGACAGATGTCCAATTAAAATGAACTGGAACTGGGCATTCTGTATTTTCTCTGGCAGTCCTACATGGGAATGATGGAGAAGGTCCTCTGGACAATGAGGGGAGAAATGTGATGGAGGGGACAAAACTAGAAGTAGGGATACTAGTTAGGAGGTTCCTATTTTATTCCAGGTAATAATTAGAAAAGCTAATGCTTATTGAACACTCATTCTTTGCACTGTTCTAAGCAATTTACATGTCTATGTTTATTTAATTTTTGTAACAAGTTTATGAAATATAGAATCTGCTATTAGCCTCACCTTCCAAGAGAAGAGACTAAGGCACAGAGAGGTTAAACATCTTGCCTTTTAGCAGCACAGTAGAGATTAGTCCCAGGCCCACTGCTTACCTGCATATTGTCATGCTGCCACCCCTGGGGGCCAAGAGAACTTGAACCTGTAGGAACTGTGTGACAGAAGCTATCTTAAAGTTCCAGCCCATGGTTAGGGGCTGGATACCAAGATAGAGAGGTGAGAAGCGAGCTCAGGAAGCCTGCTATGAATCTTGCAGTAATGTGTTTTGCAGTGATCACTTGGTATTTTCAGAGCAGGAAGGGAGCTGGAAAGAAAAAGATACCCTTCATCATCAACCAAACTTCAATACATCATGTCTGCTCTCTCTTCTCACCCCACCACTGCCTGGTGAGGTGGGTATAAGACTCACTCCAATGAGTGGGAGACTTTTTTTACAGCCAAGAAATAAGCTGAGGGGTGAAGAGAAGCCAGGTATCCGGTGACCATGCACTGAGGGCAGTGTCCATGGCAGTCAGGCATGCGGGAGGACAGCCGTCCTGCAGGATTTAGGATGTTCCAGCAACAGGGCATGGTGGCTGACAGCACTGGGATGAGGGAGGACTGATCAGTGACACAACTGGTTTGAAATGGCTCAATGGCAACACTGATTAAAGGGAGCACTTAGGATGATGAGTGCCACAGGCTTGGGCCCCTAGTGCAGGGTCAGAGAGAAGATGTGCATAGCCCAGGACAGGCTACTCTATCCAGTTTTAAAACAGTGAGACACTTGAAGCCCAGAGTCACACAAAATAGGCATTAGGGGAGAAACTGGGACTGGATTCTCTCTATGCTATATGGGACCCCTCACACAGATGGACCCGTTTTAATTTCAGAGAGGGGGATAAGGATGGAGACCCCTCAAAACACAGGTCGGGGTCAGTATTGGAGAGTTACCGCTTGGTGTAAAGTAAGGCATGCCTTGACACTCAGTTCTGAGAGTGGATCTTGCCCCCCACAAGGCTGCGTCAAAAACCAGGGGCAAAACTGGGCCGAGTCTCAGTCATTGTGAGCTAAGAATGGTCTCTCTGACGGTTTCACTCCATCTATAAACAGAGAACAACGTCCATAGCATCCACAGTTGAGGATCGGAGGAGGTAAGTAGGAAGGCTGAGGTGCCACACAAGCATGGTTCATGGCTATTATTCCATTCCATCTCTGTGGCCACCCCCTGCCCTTGGCACCTTCCTCTATCTTCCCATCTCCCCCTTCCCTGTCCTTCTTGGGCCTTGCCTTAGAGCTTGTTTCTGGAGTGTCTGTGGAGAAGCAGCCGCGAGACAAATGTGACACCTCGCATCTCAGCCAGCCTGGCTCACTACTCTGCCGCCCACTCCCATCCCCATCTGTAGCCTCGATCACCTCCTGCCACTGCCTGCTCACACCCATGTGCCACACATCTCAGCTCACCTGCACTTCTCTCCTGTTCATTCCTCTCCCCTGGGTCCCCTGTGCTTCTACACCCAGCCTCCCTCCCAGGGTGCCCCTGCCTGCCACCCAGGGTGCTGCCCCTCTGACAATGGGGACAATGTGAGAAGCCCAAGGGGATAGGAAGCTCAGCTCACTGGTTTGGAAATGTACAAAGCCCTTCCTTTGGGACAGAGCGGGAGTCTGACATCAAACCGAGGCTGAAAATACTGTCTGGAAAGTCACGAGGTTCCCGTGAAAAATGAGCTGCTCTGCCCAGCCAGAGACATGGGAGCAGGGAAGGGACATAAATCTCAGCTCTTTAGAATTTCCAGCAGGGGCAGCCTCTGTGTGCCTCTAGAATTCCTGCTGAGAGGTCTTGGGTCCCCAGTGCCCTTTTCAGGGACTCCCTTGGCCAGGACACCTGCAAACCACCCTCCCAGTTCCCACATACACAATTCCTGAGAGCAGAGATATATGGAGAGGGATTTTTTTGCATCTGGTCCAGCACTACTTCTACCCCAGCGCTCACAAGCCCTATCTAGAACTTCTCTGGCTAAGCAACTGTGTGGCCTGGACTCACCTTCCCAAAGAGTTCAGGATTAATGCCTTCTTGTGAGACACTCAGACAACAACAACGCTAGGCTCTGACACCCTTTTTTTCTGGGGAGCCTCTTTGCTCACATCACTTTCTCCATCCACTCACCCTAACAAGTTTGGATGAGTCACCCTTTTTATTCAGGAAAAACAGGTCCAGAGACTTTAGATGGCCTGACACCAGCCCCACAGGCAGTCTGTGTTGGCGCCCACCCAGATCCTCTATGGCAAGGAGTTCTCAGAGACCAGACTTCCTGTTGGCTCTGAGAGGCCCAAGGAGATCTCTGGTCTGGGGTAAAGGAGAGAAGAGCTCCAGGTTCCAAAGGTCACTATGGGATTAGAGCTCTCAAGACAAGCTGCATTGGCCTTCAGGGCTAGATGATGTCAAAGGTAAATGTCCGCATTCCCATCTCCACCCCCAGCTAGCTCTAAAGGATTGAAACAGTCCCAAATAAAGTGAGGGAGTTCCCAAAGTGGTAAATCAATAGTTACAGAAAATTTTAGAAAATAGCATTTGATGAACTTCACCTGAGTTTGTGCTAGTTCTTCTCATCTTCTGACTTCTTTTTTTAACACCCCAGTTAGTGTTGTCCTCTCTCTAAATCCCCCACCTCACTCCCCACCCCAGCACCATGACCACTTTCTCCTCTGACATGCCAGGCCCTCCTCAAACTGCATTTCAGGTGTCACAGATGTATGTCTTTTGCAGTGAGCCTCCCAGTGTAGAGGCATTTTGGTCAACTTTAGCAACCTTCAGGACTCAGTTCAGCCTAGGGGGACAGTTTGGCTCCATATGGAATCTAATGCAACAAAATTCATTTGCCCGACAGTCTTTCAAAGACCTGTTAGAAGGTCATCAAGAGCCGGAGACCTGGGCTGGGAGGTGGAGGCATCACCATACTCACAGGGCCCTGAACCTCAAGGTGTGGGCGGGAAGCAGGGAACAGCCAGTACCATGTGAGTATTTGTGGGACAATCCTCCTCATCCAGATGATTAAGGGCAAGGTCCAGCAACTGAATACTTAAGCCAGTATATGTCACTTCTGACTTGACCACTCATTTCTCTTGGAATAAAAAATCAAAGTCTGCAGTATGACGCTCAAAGTCATGTGAGATCTGTCTTCCATAACCCCTCAAACCATTTCATGCTGTGCTCTGCCTCCTTCTTCCCTTTCCAGCCACAACAGGAAAGGGTCTCAGGACCTTTGCACCTGCTTCTCTCATTGCTTGAATGTCTTCTCTAGAGAAGTCTTCCTTAACCATTCTATTTGAAATTATACTGTCATGCATGTAACACATAAGACCTTGCACACACATGTATTTGCACACATACATACACACATGAGCCTACCCATACTATGCATGCACACATGCTCCCAGTTCCTCTCCTCTGCTTTATGCTTTTTTAGCGTTTATCACTGATACCTATGTGTTTTACTTTCTTATTTTTTTCTCAACTAGAATGTAAACTCAATGAGATCAGAAATTTTTATCTGTTTGATGTTTATTCTTCTAATTCATGCATACTCCCCTTTTTAATATCTTCTAACTCAAAACTTGAAATATAGAGTTAACTTCTCTTAAGACATCTTAATAGATATTAGATGAAAAGGGAATGAGAGAAAGAAAATAAAAGTATTTAACAGAAATGCGTGTGTGTGTGTGTGTGTGCGCGCCAACTAGTCTGTGCCATATGGATGTTCACAACTATCCTCATCTTCTGGCTGGTATGTGCCAGAAGATGAAGATAGTTGCCCTGTCCTGTTGCCCTCAAAAAGCCCATCAGCTGACCCTGGGTCTTTTCCTGGGTATGTGGAGAGGACACATGGTAGGCCTCACACAGTGTTTATTGGTCCAATACAAAAAAAAACTGGTCTACACATATCATAGGATGTAGGAAGGTAACAGGAGCCAGTCTGATTTACATACAGTTGAAATAGATAAACTGGATTTTTAACATTTTATTCCCAAATAGGTATGAAAGACCAGGGACTATTCTATTTTGCATTTCCCAAGGTGCCGTGGCTCAGAGAGTTTTCACTCTAGCCTGTGTGGAGCGCCTACCTGCATCTCTAGGGGGAGTCCTCTCAGGGCTGGATGAGTGAGATGCCACTGGATGCCACTGGAGGCAGCATGCAGGGAAAGGTAGAAGGTGGTCCCTTGTGTCCCACATAGCTCCTCCCTCAATGCCTCTATCTGCATAGCACTTTCCAGTACTATTGTTACTGGGCCTCTAACAAGGCCCACGGGACCCAAGGAGACTGCTGTCATGCTCCTGATGGTGTCCTGAAGGACCCACTCTTCTTGCAGGCCCAGAGCACCTCCCTTGCAGAGGCTTCCCCTGAAGGTTGTAAGCCTATGTATTGCTTGGGGCAACCAGGTCCAGCTGGGAAGGTCAATTCTAAACTGTGGCTTTCTGCAGGCCCAGCCCCAACCCTGATCCAGCCACACAGGCCACAGACAGTCCTCCTAGACTAAAAGCTTCAAGAGGACAGGTCCTGGCACCAGCTCCCATTACATCTCCAGGATCAAGCAAGGGCCTGGCCCAGGAACAGCATCTAATGCATGGGTGCTGACAAAGGCAGCTCACAAGGCAAGTGGTACAGCTGGGGTCCTTGAAGGGCCCTGTCAGTGAGCCTTGCTTCTGACACCTACCAGCTGAATGATTCCGGACTCTCAGCTATCTAAGTTCCAGTTCTTTATCTGAAAGGTGAATGAATATACGGATGCCTATCTCACCCACCATTTAAATGCCACCTGACCCCTATGTTCACACCATGCCAACTGATGGCAGGAATTCCACAAATGCTGCGGTTATACAGCCAGAGGCAGGGAACAACATGCCATAGCTGTGTATCCCTTTGTATTACCACAAAGCTTGTCTGCTACCCAGTACACCTGACAGCCTGCCCATGCCTCCACTGCACAGTGCCCAGAGGAAGCAGGTGCCGTTGTCAGGGTTCAAATAGAGAAGCAGAACCTGGAGCTCATGTGAATAGTTTTATCTCGGGAATTGGTTTCTTTCAGCTGTGCAGGCAACCAGGAAGGAAAATCACGGGCAACTAGGTTCTACCAGCAGGAATCCCTCTCAGAGGAGGCCCAAGATGTCTCTTAAAGGCCTTTGACTAATTGAATCAGGAAAATCTCACCCAGGATAATCTCCCTAATTAGGGTGAACTGATTAAGGACTATAATTACATGTCCAAAAATCCCTTTACCTCATCACTAGATTCAAGTTTGTTTAACAACTGGATGAACTTCATGTGTGACAAAATGGCCCTGATACCTTTGTCTTTCAACTCTCTTGAAAGACTGTCACTTGTTCACCCTGTCTGAAAGTACACCAGGATGCGAATACTGGGGAATGTAATTTAGTCTACTTGAGTTAATGCACCATAAAGCCATCACATACTCTTCTAGCTTAAATCTTCATGAAGACACCATAGTCACATTTTATGCTAGTAGAACATCACAGTTTACAAAGGTCATTTGAATTCCATAGCCTTCCACCATCTGCATAGCATCTTATTGGATTTAATTAATTCATTTACCTAATGATTTATCCAACCAGTAAGCTAGATCATCTAGCTAACAAGTGATGGATCTGGGACTTGACTTTGTGTTTACCTGACTCCTTCACATCCTTACCAAAGAGTGAATTTGATAAGGGGAGGCAGAAGAAAAGAGCTTTTGTCTCTGGCTGCATTTCAGAAAAGACCAAAGGAAGACGGACCTTCCCTTGATTTCCAAGGAAATTTTGGCCTAACTTTTCTTTTGATGGATCATAAGATAAGGTATCATGAATAACAGATTTTACTCTCCAAATGTGGTTTAAAGAAAGGCCACATTACTTTCTCTAAGTGGAATGTAATCTGCCCTGGCCTCTATCTTACCAGTTTGGCAGGAACTCAGTTTGCTCAGTTGGAGCTTCCTGAACCTCCATGCAGGGAGAGTGAAGAGTGGCGTCTCCTGCAAGACAGAACACTTGGGCAAGGGCCTGCTGGTCTCTGCAACCTGTCATACAGCTGTGTCAGTGATCAATTCTCGTGGTCCGTGAAAGTGATGGGTTTCCTTTTTCTGGGTCAATTTGGGACATGAGACTTTGATGACTGTCAACCTTCTCTGGACAACCTGGGCCATTGCCCCAGTTCCCTACCATCTCTTTCGAGCAGCACAGTGAAGTCTGCCTCCAGTCCTACGGAACCTCCTGCACTTTCCCTTTATGTAGTATACTTTCCTCCAAACTTTGCTCCCTTGGCCTCTTCCTGTAAGGTGCTCCAGCAAACCACCCCCACTCTCTCTCTCTTTCTCTCTCTCTCTCTCTCTCTCTCTCTCTCTGAGTGAACCTGGAATTCTATAAAACAAAGCCCAGGGAAGTATTAAAGGGATGCCTAGGTGACTGAAATTGCTGCTTTGGGCCATACCACCCCAAACAGTAGTAACAGTGACAAAACTCACTAAATATTTTATCCTAAGTACTGCCCTTGTGATAATTAATTTAATCTCATCCATAAGTCACCAAGGTTAGTGCTGTTATTATTAGCCACTTTTATGTATGAGGAAACAGATGATTGAAGTAACAAATGCAAGGGTAGCCCACCTCAAAGTAGCCACCAGCATTCTGATTCCAGAGCCTATCTCTAACCATTTCTCAGTCCCATCTCTTACTTGCTATCTCTTGTGTAAGGCAAGCTGCTGTCTTGGGATAGAAGACTGACTGGTTACAAAAGTAAGATCAAGTCACAAACTACAATTGCAATGAATTATCACATCCACATGAGTGAGGAGTAAGGAAAGGGAAAAAAAGATTTGGGTTTTGTGTCTGCTATGTACTATTTCTACAACCTTAGGAATTCACTCTATTTCCTTGAGTTTCAGTCTCTCCAAATATAAAATAAGAGGATAATCTCAACTTTTTGAGCTTATTAAGAGGAATAAAAGAGAAAAGGTATGTGAGAGCCCTTTGAAAACTCTAAACTCCACTTGGATGTTATAGGTTAAGGGAATGAAGTACAACGTCTGCTTCATAATACATGGATTTAATAACCTCGACCTTGGCAGGCAACATTAAAAGGGTGCCCAGTGCCTGGTATAGGTCCCTGTGCTGAGACAGCTGGAGAGGGAGAGGGAGAAGGTGGGGGACTAAAAAACCTAGAAAATATACAACTACATTTCTCAAATTCCTAATGCAGCTAGGGAAAGCACGTGACCCAGCTCCATTAAGGAAATTGCTCCTACATAAGCCTTGGGAGGGGAAAGGGGACAAAAAGTGTGGAAGTAGAAGAAAGTGGGGGATGGCACAAGCTGAAGGGGATTAGGTCTTCTGGCCCAGCCATGGGTAGTTTCTAGCATGCTGCCCTGAGGGAAGTGGGTAGCAGGGCAGTGTTTCCATCAGCTCTACCTCGTGGGATATTTAGCTATTTCTCTAGGGCATATTGTTCCAGGCCATGTACTATCTTAGCCATTTCTAAGGTTCTTTAAACTACCTTTAATAAATTCCTTTCTGTATAAATCAACCAGAATGGAATCTATTGTCTCCAACTTGGAATCGTAATTCATATCAGAAGAGATTCCGAGCAAGAAACCCCCAAGGAAATGAGAATCTGGGACTGGTTTTCTGAAGGGATTGCGTTTCAAGGCCATGCAGAGCTGGTTAGCATTAGAGGCAGTGAGCAGCTCATCCTTACAAAATAGTAACCAAGGCACCTGAGGCCCCACAGCCTGTGCCCATTAGAGGAAGGTGTCTGCAGATTCAGGGCTGCTGAAATCCACCTCTTTTGGGTACCAGGGATCAAATTCACAACTTCACACTTGACAAGCAGGTGCTTGTGCCGCTGAGCTATATACCTGGCTGAAATCCACCCCTTTTAGAAATCTGTACTATGAAACATTTTAAACATAAAAATAGAGTGATACGTGTATGTCTTAGTTACTTTTCTTGTTGCTAAGACAAAATACCCAACACCCAAGGTTAAAGGGAAAAAGATGTATTTACCTTAGTTTGTAGAGGTTTCAGTCCATAATTGGCTGGCTCAAAGGCAGGGTGGTGTGGCAGAGGGGCAAACTTCATGGTGGGGGAAGATACCAAAAGCAAAAAGAGGAGGAAAATAGAGGACAAACCTCTTTCTGTTCCATTGTTTGCAGGATACCTATGCTAGGGCATGTGCCACTCTCAAAAAATTCCAGCACTGGACCATGAATCAAACATAAACTCTAGATTTGACCACCTCTGGAAAGCACACCCCCATGAGTACATGAGGCTTTGAAGAGACACAAACCATAACAGTATGCTCCACCCCCATGCATCCATTTCCACCCAGTTTCTAAAGTTAGCACACTATTACTCCAGCACAGGAGAAACTTCCTCTGTGCAATTTCCCTAGGCTCATCTGAAGCAAATGTGTCATCACCCAGAAATACCTCACTGTGATTTTCTAAAAGATACTTTTTTGAGTATAACCACAGTACTATCATTTCATGTAAAATTAATACTAATTTCTCATTACCAGCAGATATCTACTCAATATTCAAGTTGCCCAATTGTCTTTTTTTGTTTGTTCAAATCATGATGCAAATAACTCCATACATTGCAATAAGTTGATGTGTCCCTTAAATTTACTTGAATCTATAGATCTCTCTCTTTCCTTCTCTTTTTCCTTCTCTCCCTCTCTCTCTTAATACATGTATGCTAAAGAAACTGGGTTAACTGTTCTTTAGAAATTTCTACACAATTTTCTTTCTAGCTCAGTAGAAAGTTAAAAATCTGTATTTCCAAGACTCCCTATTCAGCTAAGTTTTCATGGTAACCTGGCTCCTCCCAAGTAGATGTACCACATGTGACTTGTAGGTAGAAGTGAGGCAGGTGAAAAGGCAGTTCTACAGGGTGGTACAAGGGGTGTTGTCATATGCTGGGGCACCTGTAGTCAGGGCTCCGAGATCACATACCTAAGGGTCACAGCAGGCAGGGTAACTGATATGTCTAGGTATTCCTCTCAGCTTAGCTACATGCTCCAGCTGAGAATACAAGTCAGATCCTTGGACCTCCCAAGGGCCAACCAAATCATGGCATGGCAATACCCTTTTATGTTCAAACCCAACCTAACCTTTCTCTCCCTCCCTTTTGAATGTAAACTGGGCACAGCCGATTCTATAATAAAGATACTGTAATATCTGTAATATTACAGATATTAATACTGTAATAAAGATATGTGTGTTGGGGTGGGTGTTCTTCAAATTTACAAAACCCTTTGACATACCTCATCTCATTGTGTGCTTACTACCACACAGGAGGGTATGATTATCCCATCGTGCCAATGAGCCGCTTGACAAGGACCAAAGAGACCGAGTGATAAATGCAAAGTCTCACACTAGGGAACATCTCAAGATGCAACCTGCAACCCTGAAGCTTCAGATTTCAAATCTAGCACTGTTCTCTCTCATTTTATCTCCCTCTTCTCCCTGCTACAGAAAGGGAAGGGATTGGGCTAAGGCAACCCCAGCAAATCTGGTAGCCAGTGAGATGCAGAGTTTGAAGAAAGACATCCTAATCAGCTTAAGAGAGTCTGTCCTCTTCTCAAACTTCCCAAACAGAAAGGTCAGTTATATAGTTGCTGAAACAAAGTCCAGCATGAGTCTGAGGACCATTGTGTCCTTCCTAGTGGCTAGGGAACAGAGTATGAGGGAAAGGTAGCAGCTAACCAGTTAAAGCTCCTGTCTAAGCTCTATGTCCTAAACCCCTTGGGAATTCCTGTCCTCAGGTGTGTGTGTGTGTGTGTGTGTGTGTGTGTGTGTGTGTGTGTGTGTAGGGGGTTTTGTGCTTAAGTTGTTCAGGAAAATAATGTAAAATGGGTTCAGGGAAACCCTGGAATACTGCAGCTTTCTACAGTGCATTTGCACATTGCTGTTCAAGCTTTAATAGCAGTGACAGTCTGAGGTTGTCTGATGAGAGGAGGGAAAAGCAGGGGCACTTCCAAGGGCCTGGAAGTGCCCTTTCTGAGGGATGCAGGCTTTGATCCCAAGGTCTGAGACTCTAAATAATGTCCCAGGCCCCTGCACCCTGGGATCTGAGACTCTAAATAATGTCCCAGGCCCCTGCACCCTGGGATCTATCCAAGGACAGCTGTCTGAAGAGGCAGAGTCAGCTGGTCTCAGCGGGCAGACCTGGCCCTGCCACAGCAGGCTGTGTCGGGTTTACAGCCAGGCAGCCCACAGTAGTTACTGCAGATTTATCACCCTTCTATTAGGGCAGTGGGAGCTGCTAAAGGCTGCCTAGGAGCCCTTAAATCACTATGATGGGAAATGCTGTAGGAGGAGTGGAGGGGCAAGTAGGAACTAACCTGGGGGTTGGGGCTTTCTGCTAGCTCCTCAGGTTACAGTCCTTTCTAGGGGGAATTTACAACCCTGGAGCTCAGGGAAGCCAAATAGCCCTTCAGAGAGGAGCCATGAGCTAAGAGGAGGGTGCCCAGTGTTCTAGGCTGGCCTTGGCCAAGCCATGAAAGAAAGGGCAGAAACCCAGCACTCACATTGCTGGCTGCCGTGCTGTGACAGGTGGCTTGCTCAGGCTCCCTGTGTAGACCTACCTTCATGCATATCAGTGAACAAGGCTATTTGTGGTCACCCTGTGTGCACAGATATCTGTGCCTTTTCTCTGGGTCTGTCATGTCTGTTTGGGGTATAGATCAGCCAACAGGTGCATGCATACAACGAGATCATCTTTCTTTGTACTCCAGTATCAGGCTGACGATATATGCCCATGACTTAGCATAACATATGTGGGAAGGCATGGAGGGTCAGGGACATCAAAGCTAGTAAGTTCCATGTCCCTGTACATGCCTGCCCACTGAGCAAATCTGGGACAATAAATGAGAAAAAAGACACACAGATCAAAGAGAAGAGACGGTGGTGACAGTGATGTTTAATAGAAAGGCAACTATTGCTGACTGAGAGAGATGAAAGAGATGGTGGGCAGTGGTAAGTAGGATAAAACAAGGACAAAGAGAAAGAGCTAAAAGGAGGAACCCAGATGTCCATACAATGCAGTCAAATTGGCCCAAAAAGTGGCCAGAGAAAATAGGAGTATATGCATGTGGAAGAGACATAAGAAGAAAAGTAAAAAGGACAGGGAAGTGAAGAAGGTGACCCAATAAGGGAACATTAAGGTGAGCAGCCAGTGGGAAGCACCATCTGCTTCAGAGGGCATGAAGATCTGGGTTTGGCAGTTGTTTGTGCCTTAGCCACCTCCATGAGTGACAGCTGGTTCAGCAGCGGGACCTAGGGCACTCTGCCCTCTGGCCACTCCCCTGCCACAGACTGGCAGCCACCCAAGGCAGAACACATGGAGAGGGAGCCAGTCTGGGGCAGGCATCAGGAAGGCAAACATGCCACTGTGGAGAGTGCATACAAAGAAGAGTCTCTGCCCTCAGGTGCGTGTGGGCTGATGCGTGGGCAGGCACCACTGCAAAGCCCAGCCACAGCCACAGGATGTGCACATCCGTACATGAGTATGTCCAGCTGCACACATTCCTATGAGTTCTCGTGAGCGCTTCTGTCCTGCTGCATCACTTGAAGATAGAAAGGTTGGTCCAGGCCAGCTTTTCCTGTAGTCCTAGAACTTCCTGCACTTGGCACTGCAAAATTTTCCCTTTATGTCCTTAAATCTGCAGTGTAGGAGATGCTGGACAACCTTCCTGAGCTGGGCTGGATCAC
Source organism: Hydrochoerus hydrochaeris (assembly GCA_004027455.1). Taxonomy (NCBI): domain Eukaryota; kingdom Metazoa; phylum Chordata; class Mammalia; order Rodentia; family Hydrochaeridae; genus Hydrochoerus; species Hydrochoerus hydrochaeris. The sequence goes on from PVLA01003412.1 coordinate 107,208, forward strand.
TTTGGCTCCAGCAGCCTGAACCCAGGAAAGCAAGGTCTGCATGTGCTATTTGTCTGCTGCTGTAGGCCCCATCCTATGGGTCTGAAGCATTAGGGATGTCCCTGTATTTGTGGCTATACACTTAGGATGTGTCTGTGTGGCCATATGTCATGGGTGTCATGGAGAAGGTCAGGTGCTGGATATGCTTAGCTAAGTGACAATTCACCAGACATGACACGTGAATTCCTGAGTGCCAGGAAAAGTCCACTGATTGTTCCCCTATCTCCTGAATTTCCATGCTTCACCAGCTTGAAGACTATTTTCCTTGAACTATTCCTAAGATTCATTTGATAGTGATCACTTTTCCTCTGTTCTAGCCTGGACAAAACACATTTGTGGGCTTATTGTCACTGACTCTGTACTCATACAAAAACCATAATGATATAATCAACTCTTCTTGTAGTAGACAAGCTACAAACAGATCCCAGTAATCTCCATCTCCTGGTGTCTATGTCTTTGTATAATCCCCTCCCTCCCTTTGAATGTGGGTAGTGCCCATGCCTTTCTTCTGACAGAATCTGGCAAAGGTGATGGAATGTCACACCCATGGTTACATGACACTGAATAAGACTTGGTCTTGCTCTAGTCAGTCTTCTCACAAGTGTGGAAAAGCTTGTGTGGCAAGGAACAACAGGCAATTTCTAGGAGCTCTGGGTAGTCTCCACCAATATACATCAAGAACCTAAGGCTCTAGGTCCTACAGCTGCACAAATTCTTCCAACCTGAATGAGCTTAGATGTGATTCCCCTCCTCAAATCTCCAGGTGAGAACACAACCCAGTCAGTATCTTCATTGCAACCTCCTGAGAGCGCAAGCAGCAGGCAAGCCAAGTCATTAAACTGGGTTAATGTCAGGCTACTAAATTTGTAGTTATCTGTTACATGACAACAGAAAAACTAATACCTATGTACCCCAAGGTACATAGGTATTAGTTAACTACATTTACATGATAAACTACATTTATATGATAAACTTTATAACACAATCGAAGCCCTATAAACCTTCCCTTTATTGCATTTCCCTTCCTAGCAAGCATTTCTTAATTTTCCTAGGCACATGTTCTTCAACATCTACAGCATTGTTTTGTATGATTTTAACCTTCCTATTTCTTTATAAGTGTATGTGTAATGTCCATGGTATTTGGCAGCAATCTACCTTGAGCATCTTAGCACTGTCCATCCCTGACTCATTGCTCAAGGTATCACAGTGCTCCAAAGGGGACCAGCTCCTGCCACCTAAGTCATTAGCAGCTCATGTCTGTGCCTTCATGCCAATGGACCTTAGCACCAGAAAGCACCTTAGAGTTCACATCCAGCCCCTTCTTTTATTTTGCAAGTGAAGAAGTCTCTGTGTCAGTGATATGAAGTGACCTGCCCAAGCCTCAAGGCAAATGGTAGACACAAGACTGGGTCACAGGCTTACACCCCAGCTCTGGGCTTTCCACACTGAGTCATCTGGCTATCAGGGTTTGGTGTGATCCAGGGTTTGGCCTGATCATTCTATGAACATCAGGATTCTATTAATTAGAAGTCAGTCACATTCAAATGGAGACTGTACAAAGGTTTGGACACCAGGAGTTGGAGATCATGAGGGGACCCCTCACAGTCTTTCCACTACTGTAGTTGTTGAATATGTCAGAACTTTTTTGGGATGTGGGGTGTCACTGCTTTTGTCAAATGATTCCTAATGTAAAGACCTAGACTGAACCCTTCCAAGCTGTCAATTGTAATGATTCTCCCATAAACGGGACCTCCCAAAGTAGGAGGAATTCAATAGTGTTACAACTGCATCTAGGAGAACTTATTACATTTATTACAGCCTTTCCCACATTGGTATTTTTCATTTAGCAAAAACCAAGTTGTGTTCAAGCTAACTAAGTCCCAGATGTAGAAACTTAAGCTGATCATCTACCCTTACCCTCATCCCCCCAGTGGAACCTCTTCCAGCACAGATGGGAGATTCCCCAACCCCTGCCCATCCCATCTGGTGCTCATCTTAACACAGCGTTACCACATCTTCCCTCAGGCTCCTCAATGGAGCCTGTCATTCTTCTGGGGAAACACATCTTTGCCTTCTACTTCCTTCCATCTGTGCCCATCTTTTCCCCATTTAAAACAGCTGAAAGCTTTATATGACAAGCAAAGTCTCACTTAATCCTGAGCAAATAGGCTGGGGGAGAGGAGCAAGCAAGAGTGGAAGCCTGGGGGCTTCCAAAATCAAGTTTCCAGAGTCTCTGGAGTCCTGGAACATTGGAAGTTTCTTCCACATCTGCAAGACTATTCATCCCAACCAACCACTCCCTGTTCCATCTGTCAGAACGAAGCAAAAGAGCAGCACATCTCCATCAGAGACCAAGGCAGGATGCCAAGGATATCCCCAGTCGCTCTGCTGCCCTGTGCTACAGATGAGAGCAGGGGGTACATTACTGTCTGTCAGGGAGGCTGGGCTCCTCACCCATCAGCCCAAGTCTCCAGCACAAGTGCTGAGACATGGTGGGAGTCTATTGTCTGGATGTTGGTGCCCCCCAAAAAAATTGATAAGTTGGAATTTTATCTTCAATACAACAATATTGAGGTGAACCCTTGGGGAAGTAAGTCAAAAGGGCTCTGCTCTGTCATGCTTGGGTTTAGTCCCCTTATAAGAGATGGAAAGCATGTTTGCCTGGGAACACACAGAATGTGCCATCAATGAGAAAGATTTCCTCACCAGATACTTGATTTTTTGGGGTTTTTTTTTTTTTGAGACAGGGTCTTACTAAGCAGTTAAAGCTGGCCTTGAGCTTACTTTGTAGCCCAGAATGGTTTTGAACTTGCAGTGATCCTCCTGCCTCAGCCTCTGGAGTCCTGGGATTACAAGCATGAGCCACCACATCCGGCTTCAGCACATTTTTAGCCTTCCCAGCTTCTAGAATTGTAAGCAATAAATCTCTGTTCTTTGTAAATAGGAACACAAATCTGTCCTGAGATGCCTCCTACTTGAACAAAGTGGTTACCTGTAGGTACATGTGTGTCCTTTCACGATAGCAGAGAGGTGTGAAGAATTAAAGGAAGACTTATCAGCCCCAGTCTGCAGTTTAGAAAGTGCACATCTCCCATCCCAATGTCATTCATGTAGTGTGGCAGAGATGGGAACAGAGAGCCTTTGGCTGGTTTGCTGCCACAGATTCAAGTTCAAAATAAGCTGAATCTGAGACCATGAAGGGTGCTCATGGCAGCTGACTTAAAAGCTAGGATCCACACAGCCTCTCAACATACCCTGACCGGTTTTTCCCTGATCACCAAAAATGGGGATAAAGCCTGTAACCCTATAATGAGGAGAGTCATGCTGAGTGAAAATTTCCATGTGAGATACAACAAGCTGATGTAAGTTTGTGCAAAGCCCATCCTCTCTGTGCTTGGCTTTTGAGGTGAGGGACAGAGGCAGGAGGGCCTTTGGGAAAGGTAAAGCCAGTCATAGGAGAAACACATATCACCACAAGCAGGGCCAACCTTTCCAACCTGGGACTTGAGCCAGCCTCCTTGAGCCACTGTGGTCAGGGCCAGTGGAATGACTGCCTACCATGACCTGCTCTCAGCCATCCCTGTTACACCGACCAGAGCAAACAAAGGTTCCTCGTCCTTTGTGCCAGCTTCTCTCAGCAAAAAGAATAAAACGGCCCACTTATTTTTACCGCAAACTGATTTCCTGGGAAATGGACTGTTAGTTCCCCTAATGTAAAGATAATAAGCTTGTCCCCCTTTGCAAATGGCACAGCCCCAGCACAAATACAAGCACAGAACTGTCAAGAAGCCTTCCCAGCTGTGGATGAAGGGCCTGGGAGCAGGAATAGGACCAGGACAGGAATTCAGGGGCAGGCCTTCACTTCTACCCCCAGCCTGCAGGAGCTGAGCCCTTGGTAGCCAGGGAGAGGCCATTTGTGCCCTCAGAGCCTCACCCTCTTCTCCTGGCTGGTGGGACTGGGGTGTGCACTGGTGAAGGAGATGAGCCACATGCTGAGCGAGGGTGTCCCTTGCTCCAGCAGAAGTGAAAAAAAGGCAGCTACCCAGCAGGCTCACAAAGGCAGAGGATTTCCAGGCTGGCCCTGCCACCACTAAAAAACACCACTCCCAATTAAACACACAAAGTAAGTGGATGTAGTGATCGTGATCCCATGAAACCAGCCGGAAGCCTGAGCATCCTATAGATGAAAAAGCCAAAGCAAGGAGGCAAGATAAGGTTGAGCGGGCTCTAGGACAGCGAGCAACGGTCCTAGACCAAAGAATTCTCCCCAAGTAAGTAGCCTTCTGGTTCCTGTCTAGGCATTCTTTAGACCCTGCCCTCTGTTTCCATCCCCCAAGACAGGACTTCTACAGCAAGAGCTCTTGGAGACTTCAGCAGTGAAGATCTGTCTGCATGGACTGTGAGAGCTCCTCAGCCCTGGATAAGGGCAATACTCTCACAGCCAGAATGGGCAAAGGGCTTGGCTCTGCCCAGATAAATGCGGAGGACAACCCTTTCCTGCTGAGTCAGGACCCTGTGAGGCATCAGGGTAGTCACATAATTGTCACATTGCCGCGCCGCTCTTCTCATGCTCCTTTCATCTAGGTTGCGTGTTCCGTGAGTGCTACGGTCTTGGCTGATACCCTTTTTTTTCCTCTCCCAGGGAGCTTGTGCAGCACTGGATGGATAATGGGTGCTCAATGTTTCCCATTGATCAATCAGAATGGGGCAGCAAGGCAGGGCTCTCTGTTCACACTGACACAGGAGTACGTGATTTGCAGATCTCTTTTCTGCCTAAGGTTCTGCTTCTAGTTCCTTCGAGCTCTAGGCCTGGGCTGGATCATGTGGTCCCTTCCTTGTTCCCACCTCTGCTAACCTGTCCCTGATCCTGAAGAAACACAAGTAATTGGACAGCAGAGACAGCCTCACTGAGAGATTAAGGGCAGCTCCCCACTATCCTGACCTCTCGGCTTCTGAGGCCCTGGGAGTAGTAGCCACTGTGGTCCGAGAATGAGGGAAAATGGACTCACACTATCTTTCTGTTCAGAAGGAGAAAAGGTCTGTCTAGAGACAATGGGCATCCTTGGGAGGGTTTCTCAATCTAGGAGGGAAATATCACCTTTGACTGTGCCTTTAGGGCTCACTGGGCTATTAGAACCCTTCTATAGTGATGGGGAGGTGGAATCATTCTGCATTTCAGAAGAGATACAGGGGTACAAGTACAACCCACACTACAATGAGGTTTCAGAAAAAGAGGAATGGATATACCTGCCTCGGGAGGAGGTAATGGGAAAAGTTGCCTGGGAACACAGAAGGATGAGGCAGAGAATTTTTGCAAGTGAATGAGTAGGACTGGCCAGTTTACTAATCAGCTGCCTTCTCTTCCTTCTCCTCTTCCTTCGCCTTCTCCTCCTCCTTTTCTTCCTCCTCCCTACTGCAGGAGCTCTGTTGCTCCCCCTCCCCAGCCAGCTCCATACACTGCTGCTCTGCCAGGAGGTCACCCGCCAGCTGTTCCAGGGCCTCCAGGCTCACCCTCTGCAGACGTTCCTCATGCTCTTGCCTCAGTAGATGCAGCACTGCCTTGGCATCCTGGGGCCCAAAGTGTTTGGCTAGGACTCTATCCAGCTGGTGCCACAGGGTCTGGGCTTGGTCCTGAGGCTGGAGGGCTTTGTCTGCTGCTTCTTTATCCAAGGGCCGCACAATGACATTGAGGGAAGCTTTGGGCCCAACGCAGTAGTCAGAGAGGCACTTGTTACCCTCCAGGAGCTGGCCACGGGACATCAGGTGCTGCTGCTCCTCAGGTACCTGCAGCTGCTCGGACACCAGCTTCTTCAGCGTGGCCACACTTTCTTGCCCTGACACCTTCAGGCTACATTTCCGTCCCAAGAGCAGCTCGACTGTGAGGAACATTGGGCCAGAGCAGAATTAGGAGGGATCCATGCTCTAGTTACTGCCCTGAAGACTACAGGACCCTGTAAGAGAAGGTAGCCTTATTACTGAGGGCCACTAGTCCCAGGAGGCCAAGAGCCCAACCCAGGCATGCAACTACTGGCTAATGTGAAATGATGTCATAATGTTGCAGGAGGGTTCATTTTTAGAGTGGAATTTAGGGACAGTAGAGGGACATTGTGGGCTCAGAGTCTTCTTCCTCCATGAGAGTAGAAAGGAGGGGAGAAGAGAAGAAAGGAGTGGAAAGGGGAAAAATGGTAAGGCTAGGAGAATGGAGATTGGGGACAGAAAGGAAGAACTGGAGAGGACAAAGTGGCCCAAGGAATGTGTCTGTTGATTTATTTAACACATATGCATTAGGTCCCTTCTCTGTGCCAGGACCTGCTCCCAAAGAGACAATAATACCTAGATACATTCTGCCTTCATGTAGCCATCAGACCAGTGAGCTGGCTTACCTTGATCAAGGGTCTTCTTCCTGTCAAGCACATGACAAGCCTTCTTGGAGGGGTTTCTCAGAAGCAAACCTTGGGACAGGAATATGAGCGCAGATGTCTAGTCAGGAGGTGATCTCAGAAGGCATCAGTGGGGAGTGGGGAAGGGAGATCAAGAGAGGGAACTAAAACCTGCATCCTGAGCAGGCTGCCACAAATGAGCACAAGCTATACCACCTGGGAACCAGGAGGCTGGATCTCTACGCTCTGACTCCTAACTTTGGTTAATGGAGTGCCTCCTCCAGGTCCACAGATGTGCAGGCTATACTCTACCAACCAGAGAAAACACTTAGACAAAAAGTGTCTGAAGTAAGAAGCCATCAGAACTTCAGGAATATGAACTCTGTGGGGACAGGGCAGGGCCATCAACTCTCTCTTTTACATCCATTGTCTTAATCTTTACAACCTACAAGGCAGATACCTTCCTAATATTCATTGGCCAGGGGAGAAAGTAGAGGATATAGCAAATAGCATGCAACAGGTGCTAACCTAGAAGACACCCAGGATTCAAAGTAAATAAGGAAAAGGACTTGGTCTCGGGGGCTCTTCTGTGTTAGCACCTGTTGCATTTAGCAGATTTCAGTGCAAACCCACTGTTGAAGACCTCCTGGGTCAGTCTTTATTCTCACCGTCATGGGTAAGACTTTGAGGAAGACATTATCTCAGTTTAGAAGAGAGCAAGCTTGGAATGGACCTTGTTGCCACATTCTGTGCAGCTCTTGAAATTCCAGTGGGGGAGGACCATGGAGGATAAAGAAATGAAGACAAAAGTCAGAATACAGAAAGCTGCAGGCAGGTGAAAACCCTCTCCTGATGGGAGCAAAGGAACACCCAAGAGCTGCCCAAGGCCTGGGCTGGTTTATTTATACACCAGGGAAGTTGATGTCAATTTCAACTCCCCTGCCTAGCAACTTGTTTGCCTGGCTTGCCTGGGTGCCTCCCATTCTGGGAGCTGGAACTGCTTGTTTATGTGGCTTCTTTGGGGTCCTTCTTATTCTTGGGGTTGGCCTTGCTTTAGCCCCACTTGTGTGACTTGTCTTCAGCTTCAGCCATTCCACACACCTGGCCAACACCCCAAGTGGGTGGGTTGATTCTGTCAGGAACCCCTGGCTCTCTGTACTTACCTGCTTTGCTTGCCAGCACCCATCCACTCATTTCACCCATCCCTGCCTTCCTTTCTGCCTAACTTTCTTTCCTTCTCCACCAACCTAAACTCTACTGGAACATGGCATTGTTGCCAGCATCCTTAAGGATTTCTTTTCTTTTTTTTTTTTTTTTGAGATAGGGTTTCATTATGTAGTTCATGCTGGACTTGAACTCGCTTTGTAGCCCAGGCTGGTCTTTGAACTTGCAGTGATCCTCCTGCCTCAGCCTCCCAAGTACTAGGATTACAGTGTGTGCCACCTGTAAACTTTATCCTTGAGCTTTTCAAACTTGCTTTTCCACAACACTCAGCCCCTGATTCTTGCCCCAAGGTTGCTCCAGAGTTTACTCTTGTCTTTTGGCTCTGGTAACCAAGGTCAACTAAAGAAGACACCCACAGAGGCCATAAATTTAGCCTACCCTCATCCTTCTACTACCTTCCCTGCTATTTCCAGTGCTTGGTAGAAGTGATCCCATCTCCCTCTGTGCAACCATTACTTCCCTTAAACACACTTGTTTTGATGCACCTAGCACATTGTCTCCCTCACTGGTCTCATCCATGTTTGTGTCCCCTACCTCCAGCACACTAAGTCTGGCTCACAGCTGGCCTTGAAAACATATTTGTAAATACAGAAAGTGTGCTTTAGACATGCTGAGCCACACTCAAGCATGCAAGATTCAGTACAGCAAGCCATGAAATGATAGGAGGCTGCCTGCAACCTCTCCTTCACATTACTGCTTCCCCAAGAGAGATGAAAATCCAAAATTACATAAAAATAAATCAGAAAGTAACTCCAGTCTTTACCAAAGGATCTTCTAAGTATTTCTTTAAATAGCCACATCCCTGGGTGCATTTGAAATAAGGCCCTAATGCGAATGTACATACAGTGGGGGTTGGGGATGGAGTCCATGATGGCAGGGCATCTGTGAAAAGGGAGAGGTGGAAGGATGAAGTTTCTCTGAGGCCATTTGGAGCCTCCCAGCCTCTGGAGGGGAGGACCTTGAGGTGGACAAACTATTGGATAGACAGGATTGGGATCAACCTGTTGGAGATGTCCAGAATAGAGCTAACCAAGGAAAGTATCCTGGAGGGTGAGGTTTGAGTCAACTTGTGTAAGAGACAGAAGGAAGGTGAGATGGTAGAGAGAGTGGCCTGTAATTTCTCTTCAACCTATGGGTCTTCAGAGGAATGGGACCAAAGCCAGAGTTGTGGACACAGAAGAAATATCTCCAGCTTCTCCTCCCAGAATCATCCACCCAGTTGTGCACTGCAAAAATAATGGAGGCCCCCGGTGAAGTCATGTAGAACCTTGACACATAGAAACATAACAGCCATAGCCCAGGCTGCATCTCTGTAAGGCCGGTGGCCACATGCAATCAGGCGTCCTGTGATAGGGCCTTTAAAGGTCACACCTGATGGGACATACTTTCCAAATCAAGGTACTTGGTCTAAGGAGACCAGTGTCCATGGACTATAAGGACAGAGGCTTCTGAATTAGTAGTGTCTAGTAATACTGACAGAAATGGCCACAACTCAACTCCTGTGTCTGTGGCCTGGAATTTTTGGTGCCCTCCAAGGGGGACAGTAAGGGCATCTTGCTGGACTCTCAAAGTATATTTGAAGCCTGGAAATTTCCTAAGTTTTCTTCATGTAATTGTTTGTCTTAATTATGCAATGAACATGAAAAATTATAATTGTGTAATCAGACCATGCAATCAGACAATTATTGTCATAATTAGCAGGGGCTATCATCTGGAATGAGTGGGCTTTGTGATTTGAGGGAAAGGAATAAATGCATGCTGGTTAGTAATGGGCTCATATCCCTCTTGAAAACAACTGCAGATTCATCTAGTATCACCAGAAAACTAGCGCAATATCTGGCCAAGAATATAGGAGGAGGTAGGAGAGATTTTTGAGGTAGATCTGTGAGCATTCAAGTTCCTACAGCCTTTCACAGTGTTCCTGAACCTGGGTTCACTGAGGATGTGAACGCCATAGCATAAAAGCTAAGGGTTCAGCTTCTCATTTTGCTCCTCTGTCTAATGAGAGTGTGACCATTGCCCAGCCTCCCTCTCAGAGTTGCTGTGAGGGCCAAAAGCAGGTCATAGCCTCAGCATCTAACACAGTGCCTGATATTAAATTTGCAAATGGAAATGGAAACCCTTCCTGTCAGCCCTCCATCCATCAGAGAAGATTCCACTGGGCCTAGAAACATGCCCAAAGTATGTTTCCTCATAGGTGTTCTGCCTGCCCAAAGAGGCAGGAAAAGCAGTTTTTTTTTCAGGCAGGACTTACCAGAGAGAGGAAGACAGGAGTGGAAAATATCTGCTGATAGCTGAGGGGCTACCTGGGCAGCAGGGAGTTCACATCAACTCCCTGGGGCTGCACAAAAGGCTCATCAGGAAAATAAGTTTATGACTTCTGTCCTCCTCACTCCCTGGAAGTTATCAAGTTACTGCACTTTAATGATGTCAGGCCAGTCTTGCAGGGGGCTCCTGGGATGGGGCAATGATTGGGGGACAAGAGCCAAGAGCAAGATATAGGAACAGTGGGACAGGGAGACAATCAGGGTATAAGAAATCCAGGGAAGGTAATGCTTATGCAGGAGGGACCACAGAGTAGAGATAAGGAAAAAGGGGGCTAGAGAAAAGGTACAGGGCTGGGGTGTCCTTCTGTCCTCTACTGATATGCAAGTCTAGAAAAGTTCCATGGAAAAGCTTGAACAGAGAAAGTCTAATCCAATAGAAGCTCTTTGTCACATAGATTAGAGCCTTCTGTTACTCCTGACACTCACTGATGCTTCCACTACCCCACAAAACCCTGCTGGTGATGTACTCACTGTTTGCAAGCCTCTGCAGAAACATCACTAACAGTGCTAAGATCTTAGCCTGTGGTAACAGCTGCCCTCCCGCCTACCTTGTGCTACTCTGGAGGCACCAGGTACCCTTACTCCTTTGAGGAAAGGTGTCTTGAGGCTGCTTTGTGCTCCACCAGGCCTAGCTCAGAACAAGCAACTCTTTAGGGGTCCCTTAGCTGGAGGAGGGACACTGAAGCCCAAGGAATGCTGGTTATAGTCTCAGACCAGCTTTTTACAGCTTGGGCACCATAACATCTGTCCAAGGCTTGGTCCTTGTACCAGACAACCTAAGTCCTATCCTGTGTTACTGTCCTGAATCCCTGGAGAAGTCAGACATTAGCAGGGGCAGCGGGGAAGCGCAGCAGAACTCATACCTCCTGGAAAACCTCATCGGCCTGAAACCTGCTATGACCACTAGATGTCACTGGTGACCTCCTTGGCCAGCTCAAGCAGCCAAAAAAATCAAGCTTCTGACTTGGACATGTGAAACTAGACTGCAGGTCCAGAGCCTCAAAGAGATTTAAGTTCCCTCCTCTGGAAGACTTGCAGTCATTTCTCCATGTGGCTTCACCAGTCACACTTGAGATACAAACATCAGGGCCCACAAACATCAGGGCATTGTGCCAGGTGCCAAGACAGGAAGAAGACAGTAAGCATAGTCTCTGGGGCAGGAGGCACATATACCTGTCATTTTAGCACTATACCTAAATTTTACCATGGAAGAGAAAGAACTCTGACAGAAGTGGGGCCAGGTCAGAAGGTTTCACCAGGAATGGGCTGAAGAAGCTGCAGGAGGTGCCCAGTGCAAAAGCAAGAAAGATACTCTACCCTGTGCATATAAGCCCCTTTAGAAAGTGTAGGACTCCATGTAACTAGAGTGCCTTGAGGGGAGGAGAGAGAAGGCAGCGGTAGGCAGGCAGGGGCCAGCTACCATCACAGAATGTGCTTGCTTTCTTAACTGAAGCCAAAACTCGAGTTAAACACATCATGCGCTAAATTCTTACAGTGCATAAGCAGAGGAGTATCCACAGAGAATCTTCTGATATTGCTCAATCTTACACACACACACACACACACACACACACACAGAGCCAACCTAAGCTGGGGTCAGCCACCGCCTTTCTCTCCACTGTCCCTGAGCTTCCGGGGAACTCCTGCAGGAGTGCCAGATCCCCACATAGCAGCACACTGTCTATAGTGAGTTCTCCCTCCCTTGGTGCCCTCTTGGCCTAGAGGAAATGCTAGCTATTGTAAGGTTGATGTCCCATTGCCTCACACAGGGGTGTTTCAACCTTAATGAACGTAAGGATGACATCCTGGCCCATCTGCACTCTTGAGTCAGGTGATTTCAGCTAACAAAAGTCTGTACCATGGTACAATAACCTATCTTTAAATATACTGAATATACTCTGAACTTTAGAATGGTGATATTACAAACCCTCAAGGACTGGAATTCAGCAGGACATCATGAAGCAGAAGCCAACAGTGAGCACTGGGGATGAGAGGAAGGTTCAGATTTCTCAAGTTCAGGTCAGTTATGCATCCATGCATCCATGTCTGCATTCCACAGATAGCCTTTGCAAACCAAGTATGCACTGCATATTTGCACTGGACACTGAGGAGTTAGCTCTGCTCTGCAGATTTACTGTTATATTTTATATCTAGATGTCCCCCCCCAAAGCCACATGTACTCATAAGTGGGGCTTTGGGGAGGTGGTTGGGTCATAGGGGCATGATACTCAACAGTCCATTGGTGATTATACCTTTGATGAGTTTATAGCTATATGTGATTATCTTAATTACTTTCTTGTTGCTGGGACAAACTACTCCACATCCATAAAGGAGGAAATGTTTGTTTTAGCTCATAGTTTGTAGTGGTTTCAGTCCATTGTCATCTGGCTCCAAGGCAGGGTGGTATGGCAGAAGGAAATGGCAGAGAAGAAAAAATCCATGGCAGGGAAGGCAGGAGGCAGAAAGCTGTGAGCCTGCCTTCCTTCTTTCCCTTTATATTCCATCCAAGTACAAGCTTATTGGTTTGTGCCACCAACACCCAGGGTGGGGCTTCCCTCTTCAGTAATTCCATCACCCACAACTATGTGATCAATTAGTAAACTGATCAATTGGTTAATCTAGTTACCACACCCATAATCCAATATTTCACCTCCCAAAAGCCCCACCTACTAGGTCAAGAGGCTTTTGGCTGGGGTTGGGGTGGGGCGTGGATCTAGCTATAGGCCATAACAGTGATATCTGGATGTGAAGCCTGGTTGGAGGAGGTATGTCACTGAGGGTATGACCAGGAAGGGTATATGTCCCTCCTTCCTCAATCACACTCTGCTTCCTGCTGCCATGCCATGAGCTATTTCTCTTTGCCCATGCTCCTCTGCTTTGCTATGCTTTGGAGGCAGCAGACAATGGACTGAAATCTGTACAAACTGAGCCAAAATAAGTTTCTTCTCCTCTTTAACTTGTGGGTGTCAAGATCAAGAACTCAGACTGGAACTGGACATGGCAGGTGAGTTAAGAGAGAAGCAATTTGTTTCACTCATAGAAAAAGAGACAGGAGTGAGAAGTTTTGGGAAGAGAGTTGAGGCAGAACCAGTCTTGGCCACCAGCTCATTGGTGTCCTTCAGGGTTGGCTGGAAGAGCAAATCCTTCTTCCAGACTGGAGCAAGAAATCCCTTGAGGAGGCTGTGAGTGGCACTGAGCAGACAGTGAGTGTCAGAGGCCTGAGGAGGAAGCTGTCTTTCTAACCTTTGGGCAGGAAGCAGGGAAGGCTGAAGAGCCCTGTGGCAGAGGCCAGGCCTGACAAAGCATGCTGAGGAGATCTTGTTCCATTAGGGTTGGCACCTCTAACTCATCATGCATTTCTCTAGTTCCTGAATACTATTTGCTCTTTAGCAAATAGACACCCTCCATCATGTAGAAAAATAATATGTGATGCATTAAAAGTGAAGACAGAGGTGGTATCCATAGAATCTAGCCATGACCATCTTCTGCTCTTGCAAGTCCATAGCCAGGTCTAGATAGAGAAGCCTAGAGCCACCTCCAAAGATGCTGTCATTGATTCTGCAGGACTGAAGCGACCCCTTGTTGTTCCTGGAGAGACACCAAGGTTTGGCCTTAAACAGGGCACTATATACCATCCTTTTAGCGTCACTCTTGGCCTAAAGGTGCTAAGGGAAGACCTCAGATGAGAGTCTTGCCCACAAAATCCCTTCTGTCTACTATGGAAAGGCAGACCACTTGCCATATAAACAAGCTGCATGTCCTTTGCTCCAAAGGATGCTGGGATCAAAGGAAAAGATGGGGGGAGAGAAGGAAAGGAAAGAAAAGGAAAAAAGAGAAGAAAGGTAGAAGGAAAAAAGCTAGAAAAGGAATGAGGCTGGCCTTGAGTGATTGAGCTACCTGTAAAACAGGACCTTGTCAGGCCAGAAAAGACTGCATTACAATTGAACATGGGATCTAGTAAACTTGAATTTGACACGGGTTTGGTTAACTCCAAAGAAATCCAAATGGCAGGTGAAATGTTAGGCTGGTGGAATTGCTAATTATTTTAATATTTGACTTCTTACTCTTCTGGCTGGTAGCAGTAACCAAATGTAGTGAGCCATTAAAAGAAATTGGAGATAAAAACAAAAGGGAAAAAATTCTAATCTAACCAACATTTGATTGGAAGTTCCTGGGAGTGGTATGGACTATATAACGCCATAGAAAAGCCTGAACCCCTCCATAGGCTGCCTCAGCCTACACTGTCAACTATCAGAAATCCAGTTGAATTTATTACTGGTATTGAAACCCAAGTAACTAGCTGCTGGATTAGCAGACTGCAATCTGGTTAATGGCTCTTGCAGGGATCACCACTATGAATTCACAATTCAGTACATCCTTAGCTATGAGAATATCACCCTGGCCTCACTATCTTTTGTACATTACGTCTACTCCCTAATAAATGATCCCAGGACTCTTGGACAAGTTTCTTTTTCATTAATAAGGGACAGGACTCATGGTAAAGTGTGGAGTATAGAGCATTTTTATTTCATCACATGCCAGTCTCTGTTGGGAATGGTGCATCAGCAACAATGGTCCTGGGGCTAATAGGCAGGCTGTAGACAACAGATGTGGTAACCTTGGGGTCCCTACAGGCCAGATGGTAACTTATTTGGGAAAGAAGAGGCTGGATGTGGGGAAATGGAAATGAGCCCTAGTCTCTGGATTCTGCCTAAGCTTATCTGCTGGGAATTGGGTCATATGATCTGCAATCATATCTCTTGGCTGAGCCAAGGTAAAAGTCACATCAAGGCTAGGTTCTTTGCCAGATAACAGCCAGTGTCCCAAGACCAGGATCTGGTGAGAATCTTGTGTATTGGTATATAAGTCTTCTTAGCAAGCTGATTTAAGGTCACAGAGTGGTCAAGCAGGAATTTCCCAAGATGTCCAACACCACAGTGTACCTTTCCCTATGTCCCTACAATGGCATGGAGGGTGGTGAGTGCAGAAAAATTCAAGATTACAATTAAAGGAAATGTTCTGGTATGAGGCCAAAGATGTTGTGAACCATTAACAATGAAGAAAATAAGCTGACTGGCTCTTGTCAGATGAAGTCAGATACACCAAGTCAGATGCAAAATTTAGGTGGAAGCAGAGAGACAGATAAGATGACCTTGACAAGCCTTCATAGAAAACATAAGCAAGGATGAAGAAGCCACCTTGCTTTTTTGTCCAACAGGGCTCACACTGAAACAATGGAAATAGGACAACTGAGATGTAATCATCATACTCTGATCAGCTGGTGCTTCCGTCACCTCAACTGGAGACTGCTGGATTGGACAACCGAGGCTTGTCAGAGGGAAAAGCAAGATACTGGGGCCCAGAGGTCTATCAGGCAGAGATTCTCACACCCATGGACCCCTAGGGAGCATGCCATCCAAGAGAGGAGCTGGCCCTAAGCCCATTCAGCAAGGCAGGATGGCTGTGGGGACCATGTGGGGGACTTGATCCCCAAGGCCCTGGCCAAGTTTCTGGGCCCCAGATGAAGAGTGAATCACTGGTTCCCCCGGGATGAGAATAGTTAGTCACCCTGTAAAAGTTTATTTATATACATGTCTGATCTATTTCACATCCACTCAGATATTTTGACACATATAGAGGAAATGTAACTCTCTCCCATATGGCAGGGTTTGGTAGGCCAGACCTGGGGAAACTCAATAGGGTCACAGAGGAGCAGAGGGGAGTAGATGCATCAGGGAAGAATGCCAGAGGCCTGAGGCTACGTGGGCACTTTGGGCAAGCAGGCTAGGGACAGGGGTCACAGTGAGGTCGATGCAGAAATCTTCCTGAATGAGTGTAGAGCCCTAGGGCCCCAGACCTGGGATGATGCTCTCCAGCATGGATGGGCTGAGGATGAAGCAAGCCCAGAAAAAGATAGAGCAAGTATCCAAGAGACAAAGCTATTTGATAGAGACAAGGCAGGGTTGCAAGGTAAAAGTGTATTGCAATACATCTGACACCAGCCAGAAAGCAGGGCTTTTCTCCATATGCCAGCCTCCTGGAACAAGGAGACCAGGAAACCTATAAGAGACAAGAAAAGAACTCTGCACTGGGCACTAGTTACCTGGAGCTTCCCCCAGTTCCTAAACTCTCAAGGGCCTCAATTTCCTCATTTGTACTCTGGGATTACTGTTACCCAGGTGGAAAGCCAGGAAGTTTAAAGGACCTGATGATGGAGAAAAGATTGATAAATCCTTACCTATTATCTGGAAGGACAATACAAGAGGACCAAGTACACAGATCACCAGCCCAGAGTCTGGCTCCCAGGTATCCAGTGAGCAATGGCTTTCTCCTTCAGTTCTGCTCCACAGGCACAGGCACAGAGCTCATAGAGAACCCATGGGGGCTGGAAATGATACGGCAACAGGCCCTTAGAGGGCGCTGTGGAAAAGCAAGCACAGCATACCTCCATATCAGCCAGGGAGGGACTTATTGGGCTCTGACTTGCTAAGCCCACATCTTGCAGAGGGAAAAGCAAACTGCGCCACTTATTATTCCAAGTGAGAATAACACTTTGACTTTGTGGGCCATTTTGTTTTAAGTTTAAATTAATTTCTACAGGGTGTCACAGGGAGGCAGACTGATGGTGGCCTACCCATGTGTCAAGAGGGGGCAGATATTCCCCAGCATCCCTTGGTGCTAGCACAGACACCGGGCGTAGGCAAGGATGGTCTTAGAATAATCTCTCCCAAGAAGCATCTACATTACCCTAGACCTTCATGCTTCAGCCCACAGGGCCAGCCTGACCTCTTCCTCCTGCGAGTTCTTCTTCCATCCTTCACTCCGGCTGTGGATGCTGCTGGCCTCAAATTCCTGCTTGGCAGCAGAGTGTGACAGCTAAGAAGCTGCTAGGACCCCTCATCCTTCTTATCCTCTGGAACCCAGGTCAATAGATGGAGGTTACACTTAACTTCACTGTCGTCTGCCCCCCACCTCCTAGCAAATCCTGTAAACCCTGGCAAAACAACAGGAAGGCCCTTTAACTGGTACATAAAAGTGCTTTAGGCTTTCAAAGGGCTGAGCTCTGTGTTTACAGGGAGCCCAAGATTTTTATGGGCCATTTCCAGTCCCCCTTCCCCTGACCTACTGATGCAGCTCCGTTTCTAGCTGTGATGTGAGGATCTGGCACAGCCAAAGTCTTGTGATCACTGGACATGGGAGGATGAGAGACCCCTACAGCCAGGAAAGCAATAACCAAAAACAGACAGACAGACAACTCTACCACCACCACCGTGGCCCAGACGTCTGCTAGGGTCATTTTGAATATGCTCTGTCCTTCAAGTGGGACACAAAATAGGTATTCACTAATGGCTGCTTATTAACAAAAGAGGTAACCATGCCATCCTCCAACAGCTGGAGATTAACCTAGGAAAGGCCCATTAAGCACACCAGAGGGGAAGTCAGGTATACAGAGGTACTTTTAAGGTACTACTCAGGCCACCTGAGAGGTAGACAGGCCACTCTAGACATAGCAAAGCAGGCAAGACGTCACTACTGGGAGTAAAATGTGCATCTTGAGGATCTTTTTTAGTGCTCAAGACTACAACTAAGACATACACAAACCTATATCCCAGTGGAGTTTTCCAACTGGTCAAAAATCTCTTGCAGGGATCTTGGCTCTCCACATAGGGAAGGTGAGGGGAGCTGGTCTCAGGGACAGGAAAGGTCAGAATCCAGGGAGAAGCCCTAGCCAAAGACTACCAAGGTACATGCTAAGGCTCACCAGCTGTCTCTTGCCCACCTTCTTAACTCTAGTTCTTTTCCCGCTCACACCTTATCTAGCAGTAGTGGCTTCTCTTCCTCCTCCTCCTCTTCCTCCTCTCCTTATTCCTTTTTCCCTCCTTTCTCTTGGGAGTTTCCTTTCTCTCCTTAATCTTTTTTCATATTCTTCAGTCTTGTTCCTAATCTCCTTTTCTGAACTATTCCAAAGTTCATCCTGAAATATTTTACCTTTTCTCTTTTACTCTTTTTATTTAAGCTCTTTTACCTTCTCTCTTGAACAATGAAATCATACAATTTTAATACTGTGCACAGTGTTAGGCACTTTCATACTTGTTATTACATTTAAACCCATGATCACTCTCTGAGGCTGAGTTTTTTCCCATTTTGCAAGTGCAGAAATTGAAACTCTGTAAATGGTTTACTTAAAACCACAGTCATGGGCTGGGAATTTAGTTCAGCAGCTCAAGCTGGTAAGAATGAGGTCATGAGTTTGATGCCCGGTACTGAAAAAAAAAAATCCACATGGTCATGATAGAGTGGATCTAGGATTACCTTTGTCTGTCTTCAACAATCTCAGTGATAGTCAAGATTCCCTTTGATAGCAGTAAATAGTGCCAGAATATGGCATGGTTTTGCCAGATGAAGATAGTATACTTAGAACAGTACACAAAATAGTGTCAAATACTATTCTTAGTGTTTTTGTTCCAACATTACTTCATAACAATCCTATGAAATAGCTACTACTCCTGGCCCCATTTTATAGATGGTAAAACTGACACACAAAGAGATTAAACAACTTGCTCACAGTCACATGATGAGCAGTGACAGGGTAAGATTCAGACCCAGTCACTGGCTTCCAGAGTGTAGACTTTTCCTGCCTTCATAGTGTCTGAGGTCTCTTTATAGGAAAGTTCAGGATAGCAGGGGCACAAGCTATGGACTGCAGAGGCCTGGGAGCCTTGGCTATCAGATGAGTCTGGGTGTGTGTGACCTGAGGAGGTCCAAGGCCAAGTGTTGAAGAAAGATGTTACCAGAAGGTCTCTGCTTAAATAAGAGATTCTGTCTTGTTTGTGGACTGGAAAGAATAAAGCTGCTATTGGGAGCCCTGCCCCAGCTGGCTGCTCCTGAAAGGGCCTATGGCTTCCCTTCCTGGGAAATGCTCAAGAATTCTTACCCACTCTCTCCTTACCCTACCTGGTTGCTGCTGCTGAGTTCTACCCAGGGAGGGACCCACTGCCACCATCCTCTAGCATCATGGCTTCTCTAGGCATGGAAGACTTCTTGGTAGGCACCTACTTTTGGCTCTCCCCCCTGGCATGTCAAGGAATGTGCTTCTGTCATCCTATCCTCCCTCCTCGACCCTAGCCCGGTACAGAATTGGATTAAGAACAAAAATATGAGCTGTGTTTGTTTTAATCAGCTTCAAGACACGGGGGCTTTTAAAGGGAGGGAGAACAGGCCGGAGCTGGCCCCAGGGCAGGCAGGCTGGGCGGTGGTGCCATCCTGGGGTCAGAAGCATGCAGAGCAGTGAGTGCATCTGCAGGTCAGATCCTAGGGCAGATAAGGATGGGAGGAAGAGAACCTGGGGCCCTGGACCAGAGTCAGGGCAGATGAAAAGGATGGGGAAGGGAGAGGCAACAGACAGGTTTTCCTGACAGTTAGGGGAACCAGGACTGCCCTAATCCCTATCCTGGAGTAAGGAAGGAGGGGAACTGGTAGTGAGGGGAGGTGGCAGTGGGAAGCCAGGGGGGTCTCCAAAGTCTAAATGAGCCAACAGGGAGTAATTTTTCCAGACAAGAAGGTTCCTTCTAGCCTTTGGTATGGAGGATGATAGGAAGGAGAGCCAGTGTTGGTCTCTGTCACCCAGTGCCAGGAGAACACTGTCAGGGCTATCTCAGAGCCTGAGCAATGGTGTCTGGACTGCTTCATGTCCAGACATGCCAACACCTGAAGAGGCAAGTGTTGTCACTAAGTTAAACATGAAGAGTGCAGTGGCCAGTGGGAAGTGTCAAGGTCAGGTGGTGGGAACAAAGGCCTGAAAAGGCAAGAGACTGGGAGAAAAATGTCATCCCTGAGCGGATCTCAGGTTGCAAGCAAACTTGGAGGCTGTGGGATATGGAGCAAGAACTCTGTGGTGGAGCCAGGAATATGGATCATGGTGACTTTGGCCACTACTTTGGTCACTTGGTCTGTAAAATGGAATTATGGGATATAAATAGCTGCTCTTGGATCTTGAAACATTTAGCAACTTCTTTAAAAGAAGCCCCCGTGACCGCACAACTATACACTTGCTACATGAATGCTGATCCTCATATTAGTCCAGTGAACCAAGGAAAGGGCACAGAGAGGTCCAAGGAGAGGTCCAAGATCATATGTCCTGTGACAGAAGACGCTGGTACAAGTCATTAAGGATCAGTTTATGTGGTCGGTTCCCCCAACGCCCAGAGTCCAAACATCCTCAGCCTAGTACACCAGTCAGAGCATTCAAATGGAAATAAACGATGTCAGCAAAGTGCCCTTCCCAGACCTTCCAGTTCTTCTCGGTTTTCCTTGCTAGGCTCCAAAAAGGGCCTGTTCAACCTACCCTGACTGACTCTAGCACTCTGGACCCACCTCCTCCCAGAAGGGACTTTAGTCAGGGTTCACGAGAGTAACAGATACATATACTTTTTCCTAGTTGTGTTCCGATGACTAGACCATTGCATGAGTTGGTCTCTTAAGTGAGGAATTGTATATAGTATGTACCTTATAATATTTGGAACAAAGAAATAGCTAAAGGAAACTAACTTGATGGCTTTGCTTTTATTTGCATAACTCTTACACCAGTAGTATAATGTACAATGGAACATAAAACTACAATACTGTACTGTATAGTACAATCAGCAAAAAGTACAGTACTCTATAAACAAGGTATACTGTACCCACCCCCAAAAAAGACATTGAGGCTTTATAAACATGATGTACAGAACTGTACAAAAAAAAAAATCAGTCATGGGCCAGGGGTTTAGCTCAGCAGCACAAGTGCATGCTTTTCAAGCTCGAGGTCCTGAGTTCATACCAAAAAAAAAAGAGTTGTGAGTCTGAGCAGTGGATTGTAAGTCTGACACTCATTGAACAGACAGGTCATTAAAAGAGGAATATCTCTCTACATACATGATTTACAAGGTAGGCTTACAATGACTTCCTGCAGAGTCGGGTGTGGAAGAATGCAAAAGAGGCTATCTAAGAGTCAAACTAACCAGTTGCAAAGCTGAAAGACCTGGAACTTCCTGGAGAGTCCCACTGGAAGCCAAAGGGGTCTACTTTGGAAGGCTAAAAACTCTGATCTGGAAGCCTGGACCAGGCTGTCCCAAGGAAATAACTAAAACAAGCTCCTCCAAAGAAACTGAAGCAAGGCTTCCTGTCTTTTCCCTTTTTATTCTGTTTAGGCTACAAACCTACTAGGTGTTGACACTCACACTTTGGGTCATCTTTTGTCTTCAGTAAATCCATTCAGCCACATCTAGAGCTATTCTAATCCTATCAGTCAGACATTTCTTACTCAAATGGATACAAATTGAGTATCATAGGCTGCTTAGTTTCCTTGGGGAAGATACAGGTCTTCTAACTGAGGCCTAAGGAAGTGTTCTGTTTTATGATGATGCTCCTACCAGTCTGAGATGAAGGAGAAAATAAGCACTGAATTCCCTATGTGGCTGCATCTGAATTTTAAAATTTGGAATGCTATCCTCCCTTTTTCTGATTTAACACACTCTTCCTTATTACATAACATGGTGAAACAGTATGTTTATGAAATCCATTCTTGGCAAGATAAGAATAGTCCAACCTAGATCTATCCTTCAATTAAAATGGTTAATTGGTCCATAAAATTCACAGGTTTGGAAACAACTACATTATTTTTTTAGAGACATTCTTATTTATCCCAAGGCCCAATCCAAGAATCTGCATGCCACAAGTACTTAGTAAATGTACAGTACAGGACTTACCCCAGATAGGTCAGCGGAGCTTAAGACTGGGAGACCTCAGGTCCAGAACCTCAGATAACTGGTCAGGACCAAGAAAACTGCTGTACGCTCAGCTTCACCTTCTGCCAAAGGAGGAGACAGGACTTGGAGGTGATCTCTGAGTGAAATCCCAAAGCAGAAGTCTACAGATTGAGGATAGTAAGGTAACTGAGCTCAGAGAAATGAACTGGGCCAGCCTCAAGAACACAGCACATGGCTATGCCAGATTGGAGACTTCTTAAGGAGGAGGCAGGGAATGCACTCACTCAGCCCATGTGAGTGAAACTAATACCAGTAACAAAAGCAAAGGGTCTGAAGAACATCAGAAAAGAGCTAACTTGTGTATCAGCCAGAACCTCTCTGACTCCTGCCATTGGGTGGTGGAGACCACTCTTAACCTTCCTTCCCTTTCTTCTACTTGTTCCCTGTCCCAAACTTCTGGCTCCATCTCCCAACCCTCCAGGCTAAGAGCAATCTCACTTCTCAGAGTATATCCTCCATCCATGAGTCATCTTACAGCACCTCCACCCCCGTCAATCCTATCCAGTGCAGCAAAATTTGACCAATTCCCTGCTCTGGGCAAGAATGAAGACTTACATATTATCCAGGAAAATTGTAAATACATTAGTGCTGCAGATAGATAGATAGATAGATAGATAGATAGATAGATAGATATGCATTCAAAACTGTCAAGAGACAATTCAACTACATAATATATTCCATTTTTCACTCACCATGATATATGTCACTGACAAATCATCCAAGCTCCGGGAACTTTTTTGCAGGGTCCAAATGCATGGGTCCAAAGCCAGAATTTTCTGTATAACAGTCTTTATTTTATTATATACTTGTGGTTTCCAGTCTGTTTCCCCCAGTGCACAGTGGGTCCTCTGAGAGCACAGAAACTGCTCTGTTGTTGTTGTTGTTGTTGCTGCTGCTGCTGTTGCTGAGGTTTGAACCCAGGACCTTTGCACTAAGTTACATCCTTAGTCTTTAAATTTTTTTAAATTTTAAGATAAATTCTCATTAGTCACTAAGTTGCTCGAGCTGGACTTGAATATGTAATCCTCCTGCCTCAGTATCCCAGAAAGCTGAGACTATAAGTGTGCACTATCACACCTTATTAGAGACTGGCCAGTTTTAGCATATCTCAGGCGCAGTGGGTAGAAGCAGGACAGGACCGCTGGTGGGTCTGACCCATCTCTACCCTCAAGGACTAGTCAGAAAAGTTGTCCTCCTGATTCTGGGGTACACTCAGAGAAGAGAGGAGACCCATTCGCCATCTCAGGGAGCATTATGGCCATAGAGAAAGCGAATGCTTTGCACAGAGCTAGAGACAAGGTAAACCGAGGCCAAATATGTAGCTATCAGCCACTGATGCATCCTGGGGTAAAGATGTTTGTCTAAATACTGGTGCTAGATTATAAGGGGAGAAAAGAAACTGAGGCCATTCTGCCCTTCCCCAAAGCAGCATCCTCACACCATGCCTAGAGTAGGCATGGGTGACTTTCTCCAGTCTGGTCTGCTTATAAAGTGTGGAAAAGGGATCTTTGCCAGGGTCTTTGTATAAGAGCCTCCAGTGAGTGTGGAAGGGACAGGGGAGCCAGGGAGGAGGGGTAGTAGCAGTCTACCCACTCTCTGGGCTGCTCAGCTCTGCACAATCTCAGCCCCATTCTCAGGACACCAAGGGACCCCTGCTGCTGACTTCATGGCATTGGGTTTCCCCTGGGCTAGCACAGGCTCCTGTCACCAGGCCTGCAGGAAATTGCTGCTGACACCCAGGGAAGGGCCCTGGGAATGGGGAGGCTGGGGATTGTGAAGTTTGAGCTTATGAAGTTCTGAGTGGGCACTAGACAAGGCTGGAGCAGGGCAGACAGCTGTCTAGGGGCAGAGTAGGGTCCTAGAAATGTAGGGCTGGGCCCTCAGTCTTTAACCTGGTCCTGCCCTTCCTGGCCCTTTTTTGGGAGGCTGGGGAACCTTGTAGTTTATGGTCAGCCTGGCTGCATGGGGTGGGTAGAGGCAAAGGAATAGCTCTAGTCAAGGATCACAGCACTCCTTCCATATCTCCACCCCAGAGTTATACAACTTTGCCTGTCTATATTCTCCAGGTGCAAAGTCAGGGGTATCCAGCCTTGCCAGGCCATGTGCACATTTGACCCCTATGAGCTGTAATCGGGGGAGGGACTGTGTCTTCCCTGGCCACCTCTATCCCAACATGTCCTGGTACTTTGCTGTGTCTATACTCTAGCTCCTTCTCTCTCACTCCCTTGCTGCCTCTTTTCTCTCTGCTGCATTTGTCAAAATATAAACATATCTTCACTCTCAGGTACTTGAGAGCATTTCAAAGACTTAGAAACTGGGGTGGGGGTGCTAGGAGTAAGTAACAGACCTGGAATTAAGACCTTCTAGGTGTCACTGTCTTTGTCCAATTGTCCATGAGGAAAGAAGAGAGGAAGGGAGGGAGGGAAGGAAGGGGGAGGAGAGAAGCAGGGAGGGAGAATTGGGGATAGGTAGAGGGAGTAGAAGGGGAGAGAGAGGAGGAGAGAAAGAGAGAACTAGAAATGGAATGACCAGGGCCACAAAGAATTCTGGGCTTTCAAAGACAAAGAAATGTCTGTGGATTTCTCTCCCCTGTGAACTCTGTGCCCCCTCCCATTGCAGGGCTGTGACATCCCCAAAGCTGTGATCCTGCAGGAGAAGGAGGAAGGCAGAAGACCTTGTGGCAGAGGCAAGGCCTTCTGAAAGAAAGCCATGCAGGGCTGCCAGGCCTGGGCCACAGTGCAGAAAAGGTAATGCAGAAGGTACATATCTGTGTGGGTATGAGTGGGGGTAGTGAGAGTCAACCAAGGGTCCCATATGGCACTACAGAGTTCCAGGCATCAGGCTGGCAGACTGGGGCATCTGACCATGGCAGCTGGCAGCAGCGTCTCCTCCTCAGACAGAGGAAAGCACGTGTCCAGGAATTTTTGGGGGGCAAGAATATCATCTTGTCCTTCGGATGACAAATCCCTCCAGCGAGCCATCAGTAAGTGTGTTAAATACCTGCCACAGGCCAGCACTTCCAAAATGTGCATGACTGTCCCCCCACAGTCCCCCTTTCCCTCAATCTAGGAGACTCAGGAAGAAAGGCACCTCAGAGCCAAGCATGATCTGAAGTAGGGATTTTAACTAGCTGCTTCCCAAATCTGGTATTAACCAACCATGAAATTATCTTTTAGTTTTCTTACTTTTCACTTACACAGGAAGGGTATTAAAGAACAAGTGAAGAATGATACTTTAGCACCATTTTTTTTTTAAAGAAAGAGGATAGGACTAGGGATATAGTTCAATGGGAGAGTCTATGTTTGCCTAGCAAACATGAGCACCTGAGTTCAAACATGAGCTCAATGCCCAGAACCACATAAAAATCAAAAGAAAAAATAAAGAGATAAAATGAAAGATGTTCCTTTAAAATATCAATTGGCGATGGTAGAGGTTAGATCAGTAGTTACTTTGTGGAGAACTGACAGAGAACACTGGAAGGCCTGGGCCACATGGGCTGGGGCTGGAAAATAATGACACAGGGGTCAGAAAATACACAGAAGCGTCTTGAGCTGTGGGCTTGGGATTAGTGAACTTTGCTTATACCTCGATGAAAGGGAAGTAGAGGCAGAAGTCATAGGTTAGGTTAAATGGTCTCAGGGGTTACATTTCACGGGTTCACAATCTAACTGTATCTTTTGGTGTCTCTGTTACCTTCTCTATGTCTCAGTTTCTTCATATCTAGAATAAGGAAAATACCTGAACTTACTTTAAAGAGTTCTGGTGAGGGGTAAATGAGTTAGCATAGGTGAAAACCTTCAGTGAGAGTGTGTGGCTGTAGTAGTTACTCAGTAGTCATTTCCATGCATATGATTCCATCAACTCCAGCTGACAACTTTATACTGACACATAAAATAAATAAAATAATTTCAAATAAAGAAAGTAAAATATGAAACCTTGTAGCATTAATTACACTGAGTGACACTGCTTTCTTATGTGAACTTATAATTCTATATTTGATTTTGATTCTTTATTCAACAAATATTTGTTGAATGACACTAGCTCCCAAACCTGTCCACTGGGAACTAGAAAGGCAAAGTTTTTGTCCTCATGAATTATATTCTTATGTGGGAGGCAGTTAGAAAACAAACAAGCAAATAAATAAAAATATAATATGATGTCAACAAAAAGAATACCAACAAAGGTAAATACCAAATACTTAGATCATATTTGAACTGCAGAAAATCAAGACAAACAGCAAATCTTGAAGAAAGTCAGAAAAGGAGGAAAAAAACTTTACCTACAAAGGAACAAGGATAACATCAGACTTTTCTTCAGATACCAAACAAACAAGATGAGAGGGAATATTTGAAATGCTGAAAGAAGAAAACTCACCAAGTTAGAATTCTGTATCTAGTGAACTTATCCTTCAAAAGTGAGGAAGAAAGCTAGGCATGATGGTGCATACCTGTAATCCCAGCACTTGGGAGGCTGAGGAAGGAGAATCACTGCAAATCTGAGACCAGCCTGGGCAACAAGGCAAGCTCAATGACAGCCTGAACTGCATAGTGAAAACCTATCTCAAAAAAAAACAACGAAAAAAGTGAAGAATAAATAGTGACTTCCCCAACCAACATCAACAACAATAACAGATACGAGAAAACATAGAACAGGGTGGAGGAGGGGCCACCTCAGGGTGGCATGGAGACCTCCCTAATGTACTGTCTAAACCAAGTAAATGGGTAAAGTGGGACCAGTGTGAGGACAGGCAGAGAAAACAGCAGGAACAAAGGCCCTGAGGTAGGATAGAGTATCCAAGCAATAAAAAGAGGCTCTCATGGTGGGTGTGTGCAAAGCACTGGGTAGAGAGTGTGAGGAAAAGGAAAGCTGGCAAGGCCTTGACTGTGGAAGGAATTCAGGTTTTGTTCTGAGGCATATGAGAAGCCACGGAAGGATTTTGAGTCAAAGGGAGATAAGATCTGATTTAACTATTCAAAAGACCATTCTGAATTTGGTGTATAGAAAATGAAGAGGGATAGAGAGACCAGCTGGAAGGCACTGTGGGAGTCTAGGCAAGAGAAGGTGGGGAGTCACTCCATTCCAGACAGGTTTGGAAGGTGCAGCCACCAGGGCAGACCGATGGACTGGATCTGGACTGTGCAGAAAAGAAAGGGGCCACATGGGCTTCTTGGCCTGATACTGACAGTGGCATTGTCCCTACCGAGACAGAGGACTGGCAGAGCAGCAGCTTTGTGGGGAGTCAAGGCTTCTGCTTTGGCTGGACATGTGACGGCCAAGGTGCCATTAGGTCTGCAAGGGAACAATACAACTGGACAGCTTGACACACAAGTCCAGAAGCAGACAGAACAGAGGCTATTCCATAGGAAGCAGCACCAGCAGGAAGCACAGATCCAACTTCCCGCAGTGTTCAAACTTGGAGTTGCCTCAGACTCTGCTGAAAAGTCCCTAGAACACCACAGAGGAAAGAGATCCTTCCAGCATTGTCTCACTAAGGCAACAGCAAAGACCACCACCCTCATCTTCCAGCATCCGCATTAGTTTCTTCCTGTGCACTGAAGATTCCAGTTGGGGGTAGGGGGACCAGCTATGAGAGGCCACTTCCAGGCCAGTGGCTGGGACTCTAGACAGGCCCAGGGGACAACTCGGAATTCCTGAGCAGAACTACCGATAATCTTAGATGGTGCCCTGAATCCAGAATGAGGAAACCATTCCTCTCCAACTCTTTCCTATGTGATTACAATGTGCCCTTTAAATGGCTCCCAAAGAAGTGGCAAACGGGAAAGGAGGGACATCCCTTAAGCATTCCTGCTTAAAAAAGGAGAGCAAACCTGAGACGTGAGGCCTTCTATAGGCAACCCTAGCTACGATGTAATAACACTGCTATCTTATCATTTATGCATTTTATAGCTGGTTTCTGTTTATGGCAACTGCTACTAGTGTTCCATTTATGGCAAGGATGTAAAATTTATTTTCAAAAGATACATTTTGTGGGTGTGTTTGTATGTAGGAGGTTAAAAAATATTAATAGTACAAGCTGCATTCAGATGTGACCAAAATCCTACAGGTTCTACTCAACTGATTAAAGTGTGGACAACATGGCTGTTAAGATGCAGCAGAACCAAAATTATGAGCCCCTAAGCCCCTAAACTCACAATGACCCAAACCACCCACGGTTAAGGGAGAAAACATCCTCCTTCCCCTGCACTGCCCCCTACAGGCCATGAGAGGATAACAGTCCCTCTTTATGCTATTTCTTTGGTAGTTACTGTGATGGGATTTCACCAAAGAGAAAATTCTCAGTTCAGTTTTTGTTATCTTAAAGCCACAAAATTGAAACTGTTACCAATAATAACCACACAGCTTCCAGTGCTCAAATTCATATCAGCAAAAGTTACAACAAAGTTAGCAAAATCAGTAAAGGTTACAACAAAATATCCTTCTGAATACAAGTTTATCTGATCACACTGGCAGCTCACAGGAAAGAAAGTTTTGGATAGTAATGTCTGAAGATAGTGCCCGACTCAGAAGTAGGAAAGGGTACATGACTCAGTGCCTTGAGCAGCACTTGGCCATATGCTGATGTGCTTCTGAGAATTAGGTGGTCCGCTGCAGCACTGCTGCCAGCATCAGATGAGAACTCCAGCAAGGAGTCTGCAGACCCAAGCAAACAAGAGGACAGAGGGCAGACAGCAGACAATAATCATACGCAAGTCGTGCTGACCCTCCTGGGACCTCACAGAGGCCCCCATACCCCTTCTCTGGAGACCTTTTGGCCCAGTGATGTTATCCCAAAAGTAGGAAGTATGGGTTCTGGGTTCTCAGCATCTCCAGCTGCAGCTGGGCTGGGAAAGGCACAGCTGTCTTGCTCGAGGCCATGTCTCTTGTGAAGGAGAAACATCCGGCCAATTCCATCAAGAATGTCAGTCAAACTTCTGGGGAAGGATGGGTCAGCCCAGCCATCCTGTTCTGCCTGGTCTTGGCTAGCCAGGCACTTGCACTGTCCTCAGCTAAAATGAGGAGAGGCCCATCCCCCAAGGGCTGTGGTCTGTGCTGCCCCTTGTCCCCACACTTCTTTTCCATTTAAAGCCTTGGGCTGTTTGCCCTGCAACCTTGGCCACAGGGCCTTGCAGGATGTGACCCAGGATGTGGGGATCCACAGGCTTTGCAGAGAGATATGCAGAGGTGAAAGGGCAAACCTGTTTCTAGTCTCCTTATCAGAGTGGCCCAGTGAAAGGGAAGTGGGCAACCCCAGAGGTCAGGCTAAGGGGGTCATGGCTGGGGCAGGGCTAGGCCCAGGAGACCTGAGAGGAGACCCTGCTGGGCAGGGAAGAAGGCAAAAGGGAGGACATAGGCAGAGCCCACGAGGGAAGGTCCTGGAAGTACTTTTTCAAGGGGAGGAGAAGTTAGAGTGACCAAGCATCTAGGTCTGCTTAGATTCAGAGGCTTCCCAGACCACACTCTCATTTGCAAATCTGGAATGGCTGGAGACCCTTGAAGCAACTCTGGCTAAGGAACTGTCAAACCCCACAACATGCTCACCCCTTGTTTAGAGGCCTGCTTATTTCTCTCCTCCCTTTGCGTTTCACCAAATATTAATGCAATGCCTATCATGTACCAGATGTGCCCCCCCACCACCCCAGATCAGAGATAATGCCTCTTTCAAAACTTAGATGGGATCTTACTCCCAATCACCTGTCCAAGCAGCCCACTCAGTAGGGCCTCTGGGCATGTTTCTGGAAACCCTTCCCCAAGGGTGGAGACTGTGTATAACTCACTTTCTTCCTCACGTGGTGGGTACTCAGCACAGGTCCCTGTGCAGACAGCAGCTTAAAGCACATCTCAGGTTGAAGGCTAAGGTATTGAGGCCAAGCTGGACGAGGAAATGCCCCTTCAGTCTCAATGGTCATCCCCGCCCTGCACCCCCCTCACACACACGACAAGCACACACTATGTACTCTGGGTATGTGTAGTCTGTGAGTAACATTTTTCCTGCCCCCGGATGGTGAACTGACCGGTCCTGTTGCAGGTACCCATCCTCCCCACCTGGGGAGGAGGAAGGGAACATAAGGCAGACCTGTAGGCCGACGCCAGCCTAGGTGGGAGAACAGCTGTCCTGGGATAGGACGCTTGAGAGGAGATGAGCAGGCTTGTTTTCCCCTAACTGGGAGGTCTTGGCCTTGGATTCTAGCATCTTCTTTCCTCAGATGTCTCACTTACAAGGAGCCCAATGTGGTCACTGTGTCCCAGCTGTGCCTGGGGGGATTTTAGAAAGTCAGAGCCAAACCTAGAACCTCACAGCTGGAGAAGTCACTGAGGAATCTGGGCAGAGTTTAAACTGGTGGATCACAGGAGAGATTGCTGGGGGTTGGAGGGAAGGTGCTAGAAGAGGCCAGGGGTTCCAGTTCTGTGACAGACCCCTCCAGCCACCTAAGGAAGTGGCATTGCATCACCAAAGTCACCAGGAGACTTTAAGCATCCTGCAGGTAGGAGCTGTTCACACTCATCTTGATTTACCCCACTGGGAGGTGAGAGTGGACTCTTAGCATGTTCTGTGACTACACTGAGCAAGCCTGTCCCTCCTGGAGCTGAGCCCCATGTTTCTGTCCTGCCCCCTGGTGGCACTTTATCATATTGCAATTCATAGGATATATCCAAGGAAGGCATGTCGGGTTTCTTGGCTGTGGCTAAGGGTACAGCCTGCAGGACAGCGCGATCTTTGGGGTCTGATCTAGGAACATCATTAGAATGTTTTAGGAACAGAGAGTTTGGAACACTTCCAAGTATCTGAGGAACGGGAGTTGAGAGCAGGATGTAGGAAGACCATGGTAGAGAATATAGCAGCCTTAGGCCTGATATATGCTCCATCCATATGCTGCTGACCAGGAGAGCACTGAAGTGACTTTAGAGGTGTTTTAAATTGAAACTAAAGTGTCCAGAATTAGATTACAGCTTAATCATAGTCTTTGTTCCTGGAACACTTTCACACTTTTATTTAGCTAATTATTCACTTCACTATTTTTCATAACTCAAACTCCTAAGAACAAGGGATTTTCTGTATTTTCAAGCAGTAGAGCCTCCTTTTTCTTTCAACGGATCCTTCACATGGAATCTTTGAAGTTGCAAAGATTGCTCACTATTCTCCATTCATTGCCCCAGCCGCCCTGAGTAGGTCTTGGAATTCTGCAGAACATGCTTTACAGCAATAGTGCCCCGGCAGCAGAGACCCGTCTCCTCCATTTCTGTGCCCCAGGACCCTGTTTTAACAAATGTTGGGTTAAATGAGAGAAACTTACTCCAAACAACCAGTCAGTTCCCTGGTTTGTTTTGTGTGTATGTGTGTGTGTGTTTTGTTATTATTGATATTGTTGTTTGTTGTTGTTTTCAGTACTAGGATTGAACTCAAGGCCTTGTGCATGCTAGGAAATACTCAACCACTGAGTTATATCCCCCAGCCTCCTGTTTTAAAAAATATTGGACAAAATATATTAAATGAGAGAAATTTATCCCAGTGATCACCTAGGTCTACAGGGTACTACAAAATGCCCTGTGTCCCTGCCATAATGCCTAACGATCTCCATGACCATCCAGTCTGACTTTGCATGATCTGAAGAACCCAGAACAAATAGTACTCTGTCATGCGCTTTCCCAGTGCTGCCTTCACAAGTGGTGGCCACTTGATACATACTTCTGTTCTGCATTCTTCACACTCTGCCTAAGTTGCTTGTGTACTGGCCCCATTTCCCATGCAGGGCAGACACTATTTTCCTCAAGAGTAGGAGATCTTTGATTAACTTCAGCATGCATCATTGTGCCTTTCTATAACATTCAGTAAGTGTTGGAGTAGGAAGGAAATGCCTCCTGATGCTCCTAAGGATATTGTGTCTTAAGAAGAGCCTGTTCACATTCTTCAGGAGAGGCACCTGGAACCAATTTGACTTCCTACAACACTAAGTTTGCCGACTCCACAAATTGCCACCAAGCAAGGATCGTGAAAGGGGAACCAGGATATGGGAAAATTTTGGTGGAAAATGGGCATCTAGGGTATGGTTGTATCAGAGCTGCATCCTGAGGGGGAGCTCCTGGCCATGAGAAAGTGTGGCTGAGGAAAACCTGGAGGTAGAAGGCAAGAGCAGAGAAACCCTGGAGAAGGGTGTGGTGTCATGGCACATGAGTTGCCTGTTTCCAGTGCCTCACAGGCTGGGACAGAGAGGACTAGTCCTCTTTTTCTCCTCCCAGAACATCTGGGGCTACATCAAACATAAAGATCTGGTAAATAAAATGGTTATGGAAATATGTAATCTTGAGACACTATCAAAGGCGTCTTTAAAGCCCCCTTTCAACCCCCAGCTGAGTAGAGGAGACTGGAAATTGGAAAACTTGCAGCAGATTACAGGACCATCAAAGTGGCCGAAATTTAATCCAATCTGCAGGTTTAAGGATGACTAGCAGACCCCTACGGCACTGCAAACCCACTGTTTAAAAACCAAATCAACAGCATCATCAGATCCGGGCATGGAGCAAACAAACAGACAGTGCCCACAAAACGTTCCTGGATTTCCCTTACGTTGGGGAAACCTGAGAAGCAAGGTCCTGGGGAGGCGCCTGGCTTTGGGGAGACTCCCAGCTTGTAAGACATCTATCTTCTCCCCACCCTATCTCTTCCCCAGTTTGGGTTAGGGCCCTTTCTCTTCATTCTTCATAATGCATTTCTTTAACAATCTTTGTGCCTACTCTCTTTTTCCATGCGTCTCTCTTTCTTCTCTTTCCATCTCTATTTCTCATCCCAACAGTGTTCTCTCTCTCTCTCCCTTTTTTTTTTAGAGCTGCCCCCCATCTAGTTTTTGTGACTTCCTATTCTTTTTGTATCTTTCAGTGCTGTGAGTTTCTTCCTCCCTCCTTCCCTCTTTCTCTCCCTCCCTCTCTCATCTTTTTTCTTTGACCTCTCTAATATTTTGCCCTTTTTTTCTGCTTGTGAAGTCCCTATAATTCTAGACTACGTGCAAGGTGAAGGTCCTTTTTGGCTGGTTTATTTACCAGTGTGAGTCCAGGGTATTTCTTCCAGGTGTCCAAACACAAATGACCTTCCACGCAGGCTCATCTAAGGACCCTTCTCGCAATGTCCATTACCAAGGGCTGTCTGTTGCCACAATTGAGCGCACACAAGCACACAAAATACACATGTGGTTTTACATACAAGCAGCCTCTGCAGACATAGAAATTTATGTCAAGAGGGGTGGAATGCAGCAGTACATAAAACTGATACATGCAGAGAATTCCAAAATTTATAATTCCTTCTTATGTGAAGTGGGAGAAAGAGACTATAATTCTGATACTGATAAAATTCTCCATATTTTTCCTCAAGATGGGGGTTTATCTTCATTCACATTTCTTGTGGTCATAACCTTGAAGGCCCTGTTGGGCTGCAGGTTTATAGTTTTTTAAAACGCTCAGTTCGCCTGTGACCATCAGCATTAGAAAAAAAATCTCCATTTTGTCCTTCACTTTAGAAGAATAGTTTAGGAAAGACAAAGGGAAACACGTGTATTTATCAAAGAATGGGATTGAGATGGAAGAGAAAATGAAAGCACAGGTCCAGCGCGCTCCGCCAGAGCCCCGGGAAGGCAGCCAGCAGGGACGACCGACGAGGACCGCAGAGTCTGCCCGGCAGTCACCGCGGGGCGGGGGCGAGCGCTGCGCACAAGCCGCCGCAGCCACCTTCCCGGGGTGCCGCCTTTGAAATGTCTGTCTGTCCGTCCGTTCGTCCTTCCCCCTCTGCCACCCCCCGGGAATTAACACCCCGCGGTCTCCAGTTTGGTTCCCAGCTCGCTCCCCACGGCCAGGCCTTGCGATGGCACCCGGCGGGATGTTGTCAGCCTGCCAGGCTCCAAGTTCACAACAGGCTGGCCGGTTCCGATTGCGCGCCCAGGACGCACTTAGGCCCCACACTGCGACCCTTGAGTCATTCGCCCCCGGGAGGGGAGAAGAGCGCGCCCCGAAGCCCCCCGGCGATCCAGGAAGGGACTGAGCGCCTGCTCCCTTTGATCTGATTTTATGGAGACGTGAAGTTGACAATGAACTTTGAGTGCTTTTTTTCCACCTCAGTCTCTCATTCCCGGTTTGGAGGAGGGCTCAGGGCGCCCGGCGCGCAGCGCGGCCGCTTTGCGAGAGCGCGCAGGAGGGACGCTGGCGCCGGGATCCGCCCGCACCGCCGCGCCAGGGTGCGGAGCCTCGTCCACAGCCAAAGCACCCCCCGCTCGGCCCACGTACCTCTCCTTCCCCACTCTCGCCCCAGCTCTCTCGCAACGCCGGCGGTGAGGTGTAAGTGGGGCTGCGGCGCTGCGGAGACCCAGGTGCCGGCAGGCGCAGGACGCGGAGCCGAAGAGACGCCGGGGCCGCCGCCGCCCGGCCGCGCTCCCTCCGCTGCCCCCGCACCCACGCCGAGACTCAATTGCTTTCAGGTGTGGAGCACTTAATAAAATAAATCTTCCGGGGCAGGAGGCAAGTTTTTCGGGGCCAGAATCAAAACAGCAGACTCTGAATCCATTAAGAGGGCTTCCCTCAAATCCCCCTACGGTTTCGGTGGAGCAGGGAACCGGCGGTTCACAAACAGTCTCATCCTAAAGTGACACCGTCCCTGGGTGAGGAGGCCCTCTCCGGAGAGACTTCGTCCCTGTCTCACCTCGGCTGTATTTTTCCCATTTCTGTTTTCTGTACATCAGAATGAAATCAACAATTGTTTGATCTCTATGAAACCAGATAGAGCCTCGGAGCCCAGTCGGGGGCCCAGTGGAAACTGAAAGCTGCTTCCCCACCACTTTCTGCTTCTGCTTTGTCTGTCATCAACTGGCCAACATTCTCTTCATCTGAAATTTTGAAACCTTTTTTGCAATGCACCAGGGAGACTCCAATGATTCTGAGAGCTTTGTGAGATGCTTGGGAAAAGAAAAAAATGCTCAGAACGAAATAAACTTTAATCGACATTAGTTACTTAATTATTTAACTACAGGTTTTAGGCCCCTGACTGGGTAGAGAAAACAGAGGAGGAATGAAATTAGGACAAACTGGAAAAAAAAAAATCCTCCCTGGTGGGTATAACAGCTCTCTGAAGTGAGGAAGGAGTGCTTCTGATATCTCAGGACTCAGGGGAGAAAAATCATATTCTCAGCAGAGCAGGAGCCTGGTTTACTAAAATTTGGGGCCAGAGAACCCTCGCCCTGAAAAGAGGGCCCAAAAACTCTGCTACCCTGGGCTTCCTTCTCCCAGCCCCTTGCTATCTAGGGCATTCCAGGCCTTTGGAGGAGGAAGAGAACAGATTTCTGTCCTCTTACCTGAATTCAAAAAGGTGTAGTTTTTATTGGACAAAGCAAACTGATTCCTCCTATGTTTGCTAGGAAAGTCTGACCAAATGGATATTTTGTATGACTCTCCCAGGACTTTGGACAGATATAAACATGCTGTTGATTAAGATTCTGCTCTTTAGAGGAGTTACTCACCCAAGTCACAGAAGATCCCTCAGTCCTCCTCACACCACTCAATCTAGGAAACTGCCCTTCTGAGATAAACGAGGGAAGCCCCAAGAGGTGACCAGATGGCCAAGGTGGAGGGCAAGTTGCTTTCACAATGGCATCTGACAAGGACCCACATGTTTCTGTACAGAGAACAAATCGCTCCCATTAAAGAGTTACTCTGTTGGGGAAAATACTGGTGCTATTGGAAACATGCTGAGTCCACTGTGAGAGTCTGAAGGAGAGGCAGGTCTTCTCAAGACAGGCAGAGAAAGAAGGCCAGGAGACAAAACTAATTCCACCAGCTCACTCTCACTTGGCTTGGCAAATTGACAGAGGGATTATTGATTAAATATCCATGAGTGAGCCCATGAACTGGTGCTGCAGTTAAAAGATGAGCACCCAGGACAGACAAGGAAGATGGTTCTGGTGACTTAGAGCCAGCTAGAAAATGAACTGTTGGCCTGGGTTTGTGGAACTGGAAGAGACCTACAAGTCTACTTCCTAGTGTCTGAACTTTTAAGCAAAAAATTCCACAGTTTGGGCCCCAGCAATACTACTGACCTAAATAGCTTATTAACAAATGGAAAACATATAAATACACAACAATTTCCTCTATGAAAAAGTTATTAAAATCCCCCCTCCATGTAATTTGCAAAATAAGTGGCCAGGGCCATGTAAGTGAGAGGCAAAGTTACTGTCCTAACAACTTTATGCTCTTGGCAAAAGTTCCATCTTAGACTCCAGTCCTTAACTTTTTTGTTTGTTTTTTAAATTTATTTTTATTTTTATTTTTTTTGTACTGGGGATTGAACTCACAATCACATACTTGCAAATCAGGCACTTATGCCGCTGAGCTAAATCCCCAGCAGTCCTTCATTTCTAAGCAAGAATGACAGAATAGATTACTAGGTTTCAAAACTTAAAGCACATCACAAAGCCACCCCCCACAAAAAAATTATGTGCTAAAACAAAGACCACTGGGCTCCACCCCAAGGGGTTACTGACTTAGTAATTCTAGGGTGGAGTGCAATTATTTGCCCTTCTAACAAGTTCCCAGATGTTGCTGATGGCCTGCAGGCTCCACTTCGAGAACTTTTGACTAGACAATGTTTAAGTGCCCATCCAAATCTAACATTGTGTTCTATCCCATGATCCTCTGTTTTCCCAGCACTCTATGGAATGTTCAGAGCCAAATATGAGAGGACTGATATTTTACACCCAAGCTTGAACCCCCTATGCAGAATAAATCAGCCGGCCAACAAAGGCTGGTCATCCTGCCCACTTAGGATTCTGATTTCTGTGTACAAATGTTCTAGAGTTCCCCCTCAGCTAGCTGATTAGGTGACCCATATGCTTCAGCAGTTATGGATTCTAGTTTTCCTTTGTGCCAAGCAGGCCTGGGCCTAATCGTAGCTAAGCCCCAGGCAGGCCTGGTGTGTGCACCACTGCCTTCAGAAGGGCTG
This sequence comes from Hydrochoerus hydrochaeris, assembly GCA_004027455.1. NCBI lineage: Eukaryota > Metazoa > Chordata > Mammalia > Rodentia > Hydrochaeridae > Hydrochoerus > Hydrochoerus hydrochaeris. The sequence goes on from PVLA01003412.1 coordinate 143,956, forward strand.
GCAACAGCCCAGGGTACATCTCTGGGGCCCTCAATATAGTCTAGTATCTGCCAAACACTCGCCCCAACACACACACACACACAAACACACATGTGCACACACATGCTCAATGCACACACACGTCGCCACACACAGAGCCCCCAGTCAGGAAAACTAGTTTTACTTTGATGTACCTCTCACTGCACATTTGTTTCAGCTCCCTCCTGGGGCCACAGTCTTATTTATCTTTTTGGCATGGGTTCTTACGATACTTCCATTCAGGCAGCAGCAAAATCACTCAGCTCCACTGTTTTATGAAGTTTATCAAACAGCAAAATATCCGGTCTCTTTGTCCAATGGATCTGGTGTGAATGTGCCTACAGATCTGCTTTCCCCTAGGCATCCTGGGGTCCATGTGTGGTTACAGATACCCAGTGGGAGGACCCTGCAGAATCCAGACCTACTTTTAGTTGCAAGGGGCCCCCAAAGCAGAGGCAGGACTCCAAGGCTTTGACTGGCCAGGGAGAAATAGATATATACTGCACACATAGGTGCATTACGTTCATACCCCACCAGAGAGGCCTGTGCTCCATAGCAGGCTGGCCTCCTCTATCATTCCCATCCCTGTCGATCTCTCATACTGCCTGTCCCAAGCTGCGTTATCACTGTCATTTCAATCTGAAACTTTTGTGAAACACATGGAAAGAGCTGCTACCCTTGCAGGGAAACTCAGCCCTCTGCATCCTTTTAAAGGAACAAGGTATTTCATAATCACCACAGGGAGACTCAAAACAGCCATAGGCTGGATCTTCCCCTGCCCATTCCCCCAGAATTCTTCTTGCTTTGCAGGAATAAGCAGACATCATACACTATCAGATGCTAGGGTCTCCACTTTACCTCTACCTGGAATCTCTCTCAGCCTAGTCTCTGTGATGGCCTATACTCTCTGAGGTCAAGAGAGGCCATTCCCAGACCAGCTCTCGCTTAGGACCCAGTGCATCCAATGCTGCTACCTGGAGGGTGCTGTTCCCAGGCGTCTCAAGCCTGGAGAATCTGCTCTGAGCCTTCCTTTTTCTGCCTTTCTCCTTAAAGAGATCCTCTAAGTCCAGTAAACAGCTTGGGGCTTGCTGCACTGGCTTTGCAGTTTACAAATGCATGCTGGAGGAAGGGAGCTTTTCCCAGTGAAAATCTAGCATTAAAGTTTGAAATGTCCCCTGAAGATATGTTCCTGTGGCCTGTCTCCAGAGAGCCAGCTATCCCTTCTTCTAGTGCCAGGCATGGAGGGAGAGGGGAGGCTGTTCTGTGACCTCCCATTCTCTGGGCTACCGATCACCGACATATCCCTCCACACCTCACCTGTCTGGCAGTGTCTAGTTATATTTTCCCCTGAATACCTTTTTCCTGCAATCATCCCTTTCCATTCCCTCAGCCATAATCCAGGGCAGACCTCTGTCACCTCATGCTTGGACCAATGTTTTACCTGCAGAATGTCTTCACTTCTCCTATCTCTTTCCCCTTGCTACCCTGTGCAAGTTATTTTTTGTTTGTGCCTTAGTTTCCTCATCTGTAAAATGGAGTTTAGGATACATTTCTCATAAGGAGGTTAGAATTAAGTAAAATAAAGGCACACCTTGTCCCTATCCTGGGGTATGCTCAAATAAGTTATTTCAAGGAATCAACCCTATTTTTATTCTGATAAAGCTTCCAAAATTATCTTTGCAAAATATATCTCTCATCCTCATGCTAAATAACCACAACAGTGGTAATCATACCAACACCTACCAATAGCCAGGCCCAGCTCCCACTGCTGCTCAACACCCTTCAATGGCTCCCCACTGCCTAAAAGAAAGTAGACTCCACTCTTTACACTGGCTGCCTTCTCATCTTATCCAGCCTATCTGTCATCATCTTTGCAACTCCCTCACAGAACCATCTACTAGCAGTACCAGGCAGCTTCCTGTGCCCTAACATGCCCAATTATTCACCACCCTCCTCCTCATCTGCCCACATTTTGATGATCTTCCAGGTTTCTCAGGCTGCAGCTCAAAGACCTCAGGATTCACTGGAAGGGAAGCCACAGTTTTGGTCTCAGTGGATGTGCAGCTGGGAGCCCAGGGATTAGCACTGAATAGCTCATGGTTTCCTCCTCCAGTCAGCACTGACCTGGGATATACAGTCCCTTCTAGCTCATGTCCAATCCTCAGCAAGGGCAGCCTTTTCAGCCTTACCAAACATCTTAGATTTCCAGAGAATTGTTCATAGATCCATATCTTGTTTCCCCAGGAGAAAAACAAAAGTCCGTGTAAGAAAAATTTGACAGGAGGTGTCCTGTGAGTTCCTTCATTTTGCTAAGTAAAGTCCACCCCACTGAATGCTGCAATCCCTTAAGTGTCTGGAGGAAAGGATAGCCTTGTTATATCCCAGATGACTAAGGGGACATGACATACTACAGATGGTGCAAGACTACTGTGCCACCCACCTAGGCATCTCTTTACCCAGATGACAGCAGTGCACATAGGAAATTCAAGCATGCTACTTATGTTTCTCCTTTGCAAAGCACAGAGGAGGACTGAGCTTCCTTCCTCCACTCATGTGTACTAAGAGACCCTTGGAACCTTGAAATAAGCTCTCAGTCTGAGGCAGATATCTAAGAGTCTGCCCTCTATGACAACTGAACACAGGTTAGAAGGAAACCTTATCCTTGTCTTGGGGTATGCCCATTCTCCCTCAGGACACAATGAGAATGTTACTGCCTAGTGGGCTTTGACATTTGCCTGCCAGGTATCTCATTACACTCCTTCATGACTTCTTAACCCATCAATACAGCCACTCCTCTGACTCAACATTTATCTTGACAACCTTACCTGTAGAGTCAGCAAATTAGGTTTGAACTCTAGCAACATGCATCAGTGGTGGAATATAAGTGGTTTTCTAAACCATTCTATGGTAGTCAGCCTCCAAAATAACCTCTAAGGAGCTTCACCTTGTGAAATCTTTGTTTACACTAAATGAAGACTGAACTGTGTCACCAGAAGACTTGTAGAAGCAATGATGTATTAATTCCCAGGCCAGCTCCTACCTTGGTCTCTTAAACCATTTGTTTTGGTACCAGGGAACTAACTCACAACTTCACACTTTCCAGGCAGATGCTTATGCCACTGAGCTAAATCCCCGGCCAAGACCATCTGTTTTGAAGGAACCCAGTTACCTGGTTGTGAGGGCACTTAGTCTTGAGGAGAGGCTTACATGGAGAGTACCTGAGGCCTTTTGTCAACAGTCAACAAAAACTTGCCAACCACATGGACAAGCCATTTGGAAGCAAATCCCTAACTCCAGTCAAACCTCTAAAATACTGTAGTACCAAGTAATACCCGAGCTGGAGTCCTGAGAGACCCCAAACTAGAACCACTCCTGATCCACAAAACTATTAAGTCACTGACTCTCAGGGTTTGTTATGCAGCATCAGATAACTAAGACACAGTTCATTGTGAGATGGAAGTGTTAACACCAACTTTATAACACTGTAAAGATTAAACGAGATGCTGTTTGCCTGGCACCTGGCAGGTGTTCTGTAAATAGTGGATGTTATTAGTTTTGTCCATCTATTACCGCTCCTTCCCTGGAGACTCCAGAGTGGGCTGGGCAGAGGCCCTTTCATCCCATGCCCAGCTTTTCTCCCAGTTCCTTAGAAAGTTAGGGCTAATCTACCCCTCTGTGTTCTTCCATTCAGAGAAGTCTATGGCCTGAAGTAGATGTATCTGTGTCATGGTGACAAGCTCCATCCGGGGTGGGTCCACTTACATTTCTCAGGATGTTCAGTGGTGTATGTTTGCATTTCCTTCCAAGAGCCCCAAATGTGATAATTACATACTTATTAGTCCTGTAAAATAACAATCTGGAATCTGTACTCTGGAACCAATGGATTTCCTGCTGAAATAAGTTCAAGGGGTACCCTGGCCAGCACTCTCTGTAAGAGCCAAAACATTGCTACAAAAGGCTACACAAACTGCCCTGTTCAGTCTAAGTCATATATACACACTCTTGCTTCCACTCAACTTCCCACTTCATGGCTCCCAACAAACCCTGTGCTTTCTGTTCTTGCTATTGCTGTTACTTTGTCTTGTCTTAATGTCTACCTATTGTGTGGGTCCTGCCCTCCCCACCAGAGTAGGGGGACTTCCTTCCCAGGACCTGGGGTTTCCTCTTCCTTCCTCTCTCTAGTGAAAAACTGTGTCCAAAAGATGCTAGGGACTGGATTGATGCCTGTGGAGGACCTTCCCCTTTTCTGGAATGTTTCTAAACTTTTGTGGACTCCTCTACCTTTGTGTCTGTTCCTCCCACCCCAACCTGAAATCTCTTTCTTCAGGCTGGGCATATAGCTTAGCAGCATAAGCGACTGCCTGGCAAGTACAAGGTCCTGAGTTCAATTCTCAGTATCAAAAAAAAAAAGTCTCTTACCAGTGTATCTGAGTTCCTCTAGTTTGACTGCTTTTTTCTGTCTTACTTGAGGGCTATTCTTTCTGGGATGCCTTCTCTCCCTGGCTCCTCCCTACACTTTCCCCTAGGAACACCCCACCCCCAACTTTCAGGATTCAACCTTAGAGCACCCCATAGCTACTTCTTTCCAGCTGTCTCTGTTGTTGTGAAGCGTCTTTCTGTCTTTCTCGTGGTCCCCATGTGCTCTCCCACCTCAGCAAAACCACACTCTTGATGTAAATGCCTATTGCTGTCTGTCCCTCTCTGGCTAGTCTGGAAAAGCCCTGAGGATAAGTCACACACTCTCTCTCTCTCTGGTTCCATCCTTTGTGTGGACCCACTATGGCACAAGGCAAGAATTCAACAAAAGCTTATGGAATGCATGCATGCATACAATTAATTAATTGAAGAGTTAAAACTGTCCAGAAATCTAAACCTTACCCTTTTATGTTTTACACCAAGCAAGAATAAATTCAGTGAAATATCCTCCACAGGGGCTGAGGATATAGTTCAGGGCTAGAGTGCTTGCCTAGCACATGAGGCCCTGGATTCAATACCCAAACCTGGGGGATAAAGTACCCTCCATAAAATGATGCCATTGTCCATATGGACACTTGCCATGGAATCCATTTACCTTCACACAAAGACAATCGATTCAGGTAACAGGACAATCTCAGACCCTCTGTACACTGTCACATCACAGACTTATCTCCAACTCTTTGTTCAACTAGTCCATCTCATCCCAACCACTGTGAGGTGGGCAGAGAGAATGAGCAGAAAAATGTAGGTACAGGGATAGATTTAGGATCATACACACACACTATATAAACATGATCTCATTCAGACCACTAAAGCCAGACCTACAGAATCATTCCTTTCAGTGTCCCAGTGGAGAGACGAAGGTACAGAGAGATTAAAAGGCTTTCCCAATAAAACAAATCCAATCAACAGAAAAGGAAAAATGGCCCCCTACCTTCCCAGAAATTTTGCCCCAATGCACAGACTTCAGCCAAAGATCCTGAGTATCCACAGCATAAACTTCTTTTAAAATACCACCGGTGAGGAAGAAACACCGGATCTGAAGGTTTATTTACCATCCCTAGCCTGACCTTCCAGGAAGAATGTCACTAATGAGAAACAATCTACTTGAGTTCCCAAACTCAGAATTTTCATAGGAATCAATTTTGAATTTCAGCTTCCAAATAGGACAAGGGTAATGTTGATGTCTTCCCTTAGAGGAAAAAAAAAAAAATTGAGTTTTTCCTGTCTGGAAGGAAGCTTTGTAAATGTCAAGAAAATCTCAGATCTGAGGTTACATTTTTCCCATTGTCCCAGCCCCTTCTGGATATCCACTGGGAAAAGAAGGAAAGCTTTGTCCTTCAAGTAGAGTAGGCTAAGGAAAGTAGAAAATGAAAGGGAAAGCGGTAACTGGAACCAGTTTCCCTAATTAAAGAACTGGCCTTCCACTTGCGCTGAGCCAAAAACTCTGTTCTCAAGGCCATATTCCATTCTGGTTCACATCCAATCAATGGTTTGCTTCAATGTGGATGAGACATTTCCTTACAGGCAAAGTATAAGCACCAGGCAGGTAGGGATCACATCTGTCTTGCTCGCTGCCCTATCCTGGTATCAGCAAATGCCTATCACCAATAGGACCTCTCTAATTAAATGAACTGATTAAACAAAACAGCCAGTGTAAGACAGCCAATAAGTACTGTTTCATTTTGAAAGTAGTTTTTCCTTAGCAGATGATGAGAGGATTTTTCAAGTTTTTATTATAAGATCTAGAATTATCTGGATCATCTATCAGCTCATCTTATTCTGTGGATAAGATATCAACAATAAATGCTATGTAATTCTAAAGTTACTAAATACCATGAATGGTGAACTCACACATTCTCTTAAAACTCAGTCCCACATTTGAGTTGGTTGTAAAACTACTCAGGTGTTACACACTCTGTTGCATTGATCTCAGTTTAGCAGAAACTGCCATCTCCCTGCTTTCTCTGCCTACTGAGGCTGGTTGCCAATCAGTGCTCATGAAGACACCTCAGTGGACATCTCAGTGTAACTCTGTCCTCAGTCCATTCTGGCCTCAACTTCCCTTTTGGAAAGAAGTCCCAACTTTTCTGTTAGGAAAACAAGGGTACACACTGAATGATTTTCACTTAGTTGTGTGTTAGCTAAAGAAAGTCTACGAGAGCTGTGGTCTACAAGAGCTGTGTTGAGTAGAGGACTATGGATGCGAGTGTACATGGTGGTGCTGCTATCAAAAGATTGTATCCACTCTCAGTAAATGGGTTCCTTTGTGGTCTTGGGATCTTTCTCTATAAAATAGGGCTAATTATGCATACTTCATGGGGTCATCGTGAAGAGTAAATGAATCATTGTAGGTAGAGTGAATGTGATAATGCCTGGCATACTGTAAGTACTAGAAAGTACTGTATATTTATCTGTAAAATAAGATTGTCTGTGGTATCCCATCATCTGTCCACCTGCCTAGCCAGAAATGTTTACTAACTCAGAGATTCTGTTACTGTGGTTTTTATGTACCTGCTCCATCAAATGCCTTCTAGAGCAGATGTGGATAAAGATACAAGTTTGCACCAGTGGTCAAAAAAAAGGAGCAGGACAGGATCCTGTCAGTGTCCTGTCTTCCATGGTCCTGAGAGACAACTCCATATACCTATGAGCCCCCAAAGTAACCTGGGTCTTCCTGCCTTCAATTGGTAACATTATCACAGCATGGTAATTCTGTTCAGAGAGTGACAGCCTATATCACAAGGAACTTGTGGGCTTGGTAAGAGGTGTGGGTCCCTGGGACAGCAGAGCTCTACATCTCTGTGCTCAGCTCAAGGCACAGAACATTTCAATCTGGAGTCTGGAGCCTCCTACCAATCCAGTGATGGCACCCAGAAAGTTAAACTCTCATTTCTGGAGAAATCATTATCATATCATCTCCTACATTAGCATAGTACATCAAAACATGAGTGCTTCTCAAATATCCCATGCCCATCTGTGTGGCCCATTTTTATGATAATGAAACTGAGCCTGAAAAAGGTTATTGCCTCAGGCAAAAGATTCAGCATTTAATCCAGGCTGCCTTGCTTAACTTGTTGATGACATTTTTCCTGTGTCATGCATGCTTTCTCCCAAATAAGCTGCTTGGTAATTTTGTTGAATAAATGTTCTGAATTGATGCATCCTCCTAGAAAGTCGCCAATATCCAGTTAACAACTACTGACAAACTTTGTTAATGGTCAATGCAAGTTAGTTGCCAGAGCTGGGATCATCTGGACTCTGGAGAATGGATCCTCCTGGTCAGAGAGAAAACTTAATTTTGAGCTGAGCCTCCCTCTAGCTAGAAATAGCAGCCCCAGGTGCTCCCATCTCTCTGCCCAATCTGCAGTTGGTGATTAGAGGCCCTAATGGCCATAATGCCTCCAATGTGGTGTTTAAACTAGTAAGGCTTCAGAGAAGCTAAGGTATGTTTAATAATGGCTTAATGACTTCTTGTGAGATGTAAGGCTTCTGGTTCCTGTTTGGCCTTGATTTACAGCCCAACTTCGGCTGAGGACAGCCAAGAAACCCCCTCTAAGCCTCCAACGGAAGAGGGAGGTGTTCACACCAGGCCTCTAGTATTCCTTTAAAAATCGAGAATTCAAATGAAATACACATTATGTGCGACTCCCCACCTCTCTTGCTAGTCTCTGGGGCACTGAAAATATAAATGGCTTAATCTAGACCCAGGGGCTCTTTAATCCAGGAGATGTGAGCCCAGCCCAGTGGCCCTCTGGTATTTTTTTTTTCAAATTTTAGGAAGGGAGGGGTTGTTTTTCTTTTCAGAAATGCTAAATTACAGCTCTAATCCTATGCTTCTTTTTAGCGGAGAGTTTATCCCTCCCCCCATCCCCAACAATGGCAGCTCTGGGGCAGCTGAAACCCTGAAGTTTGAGTTACAGACAGGACCTGTACATTCTGGAAAGCATACATTCTATGTTTGCAGCTCATGGATATGGCTCCTCCACCTGTTCAAAGGCTGCCTATGCCAAGCACTGTTCAATCCTGAGTCTCCCTGTCTACCCTGTCCTGTCTCTGCCTTGAAATCTGCCATAAATGAGTAGTAAGACTCTGAGGTTGATTCCACCCTCCACAGTCAGAGCATGACACTAAGTGACTGGTTCAAGGTCCCACAGTTAATTAATGATAACGTCCAGCCCCCATTCACAGTTTACAGCTGTTTCCACACCGTGTGCCTAATGACTTCTGTCCCTGTGCAAAACAAGAGATCTCTAAGGGAGCTGTGCTTGCTGTAGTGACCTTTCTTTTAGTCCTCAGCAAAAAGAGCTAGGAAAGGGGCCAGCCCAACTACTGCCCCGGCTTCTTCCCATGGCTGATGTCCAGAGACCAGGACTAAAAGTGTTTGCTAAAGGTTGAGGATCTGTCTGCCTTACCCACTGGAAAAGCAAAAGCCACTAGACTGGCAAACAGGAACAGTCCGAGGGTGCAGCTCTGAGCTAGAACCGCACCCAGGTAGGTTGACCGAAGGGATCCTGCCTTTGAGAAAGCAGCCTTCCGCCTGCGCTCCTCGAACGCCTGGGGACAGCAAGCTCGGGGTGAATCAGGGGGTTCCCGGGCTCCGAGGGGTTAACCCGCGCGGGGCTGCACGTGACGTGGATGGTTCCAACATTAAGTCAGAGACGCGGGTCCCCTCCTCTACTCCCCCACCCCCCGCGGCTCACGCCGCTCCCGGGGGCTCCGCGCCCCTGAGCCCAGGTCCCTCCCCCTTGGCGGGCGCTCACAGGCCGCGCGGGTAGCGGAGCCCTGAGCCCCGGCGGCCTGATTGCCCGGAGCCGGCATGGACCCTGAGCGCTGTGCGCCTTTCGGCGTGGGGTCCACACCCGGTCCCTACGCGGCCGCGGGGGACGAGCCTTCGGGTCCCCAGGGAACGACGGCCACTGCGCCTCACCTGCACCCCACGCCGCCCCGAGGCCCACGGCTGACCCGCTTTCCGGCCTGCGGACCCCTGGAGCCCTACCTCCCCGAGCCCGCCAAGCCGCCCGCCAAGTACCTGCAGGACCTAGGGCCAGGCCCGGTGCCCAACGGCGGCCACTTCTACGAAGGCCCCGCGGAAGGTAACGCGCGACGCGGGGGTAGCCGCAGCCCGACCCTCTCCTTCCCTACCCTGGCCCGCAGGGGCCTCCCGGCTTCTGTCTCCCGCTCGCCTATTAACTTTTTTGTCCATCTCACTTTCCACTCCCGCTGCCTCGGAAGCCAGACTGAGGTTGGCCCGGGCCAGGCAAAGGCCAGCGCAGTGCGGGAGGCATAGGCAGCCGCGTTCCCGGTGGCCGCGGGACTGGGAGGCGGGAGGTCGAGGGAGGGTGGAGCAGAGACGGCGGGGCGCCCATTCTGGGCAAAAGCGGCTGGAGCCAGGAAGAGGAAAGAGAACATGCTTGGCTGGAGTTAAACTGGAGCTATCACCCACCGACCCAGAAGTCCGGACTGGGCCGAAGGCCTGGGAGCCACACTGAGCCCCGACGCTGCAGGAGGCACGCACAGGTCCTGTCTGCACCCACTGGGGCTGCAGAGGCTGGGACTTGACCAGCAGTGACAAAGGGCTGCGCCGGCCTTGCCACCTCTCCTCCTCCCACCTAGTCGCCCCCAGACGGTCACTTCCTGTGCATCGGGCACTTCGCAGAGTGGCCACAGCTGGTTCCGCAGAGCTCAAGAACGAATAAATGTTCTTAGATCTCAGACTAACCTGGCCTCCCCCGTCGTACGACGACGGCCACTCTTCTCGCCTTCTTGACATCCCTGCACCGGATCCTCAGCACTGAGCTGTCCAAAACAGCCGTAGGCAGGCCTAAACCCTAGTCTTCTCACACCCCTGAGCTGGACCCTGGGTGCAAAGGCTGGTAGGACCCTGCCATTTCCCGGAATGCATCTGAACCTGGGGACCAGGCGGGCTGGTCCGCGGCCTCGCTGCCACCCACTGCATCAACCTACCTGTTGGAGTCTCCACACGCCCACCCCCTCTATGCTGCCACATCCTGCAGCAGAGGCCAAGGGCTGGACCCTCTGAGATCCGCGGTTCCTCAGCCGCCTGTGCTGCGCTGGAGCCTTGCAGGCCTCCACAGAGTGGCTTGGCAGCTCGGGCCTTCGTCCAGTCGGGGTTGGTGGGCCTGTGTAGAGGAGGGTGGGGAGGTGTGTGTGGGTCAGCAGAGGAAATGAGTGAGCCCGCGGAGCTTCGTGTCTGTGTCCTTTGAAAGAGGTTCTCCTGATAAAAACCACAGTTGGGACTTAATGAGAAGCAGTTGGCCTGGCTTCTCTGATCCCTGCCAGACGGCGGGCAGCCGCACAGCGCCCTGAGCACCTCCGGGGACAGGTACTCAGCTTGGTTCAGCGCTCCGCGCCGGGCGGGACCCAGCCCAGGGGCCACCATCCCTGCCATTAGAGCGCATTCTGCGCTGGGCACCCAGGCGCCTGGACAGTCCTGGCAATGCGTGCTTCGTTGAGAGCTGAAGAGGAACACCGAAATCTGAGGTTCCGCGGCGGGATGAGGGCAGGAGGACAACGAAATGCAGAGAAAGAAAACAGAAAAAGTGTAAACAGTAAACCAAAAAGAAGGGGGGAAACTGGGCCAAGTAACAGAGGAGGGCTGCCAGATCAAGAGGTAAAAGACAGTTGGCGAGGTGAGCAGAAGAGTGAAAAAAGGACAAAAGAACGAGCAAACGACAAAGAAGCAGTGGAGGATAAAATGCAGTGAATAAAGGAGGAAGAGCGAGAGAGAGCAGACAAAACGAAAGGAAACAGGACATCTTAAAAGAATGCAACGCTCCAAACGAAAACAAGTGGGATACGAAAATCAATTTTCAAGTTGAAAGGAGAACAGACCAAACAAAAAAGAGGCGCGGTGGTGTGAGCAGAGTCTGGTGGAGATACTGGCCGCCGCCAGCCCCCCTGAGCTCTGCGGGCCGCTCAAGGCTCTGCAGCCGAGCAGACCTCGGTAAGGCTGCTGGAGAGGGGCAGTGTAGAGGGCTTGAGCCACAGGATCTACAAGGGAAGCGGAGGGCAAGGAGGAAACAGCCTTATTTCCCTGCTTTTACAGTACTGAGTTCGGAGCGTTCCCAGTTCAGACCAGTGAGTTAGCAGCTGCGCCCCATCTGCGGCGCTGTCTTTTCCGAAAACCGGCAGTTGCGCTCTCGGAAGCCTCACGCGTCGCGCTTCTCTCCCTCTTGAAGCCCGCTGGCCTCAGGCCGCCCTTTGCAGAGCCCAGCCATGCTCTGGACCAGAGCATTGCCCTAGCGGTGCCAGCCACCTTCACGCTGTCGCGCTTGGCTGCCCTGAGGACTTGGGGAGCTGCCCTGCAGTTTTCTTGCTCCCCCAAGGCCACCAGTCTGTCCCTAAGTTTGCTCCCTGAGATAGTAACCCGCCCTCTGGAGGTGAAGCCTAATGAAGTTTTGTCCGCTGCACAGACCCCAAGGACCGTTCCAACCGCCGACAAAGTTGAGATTCTTTAGGGAGAGCACCACAGCCCCATCGGCTCATGTGCGCGTTTATATCCAGTGGCTTCGGATCTTCGACCAAAGCTGCCACTGCCCACGCTTCAAGAAATTCTGTGCTCCTTTAGAGTTTATGCCGAACAAATTTGCAGTGCATGGAGATTGCCCAGTGGTTGGTCTTGCTGCCACCACTGCAATGGAAGTTACCCATCTGGACAGTAGTGTGCTGTGTAGGCAGCCTGGAAGTGCAGCTCAATGCTGCACAATTGCTTGGAGGCAGCATCTAATAGAAACTCTGGCAGATGTGAGGACTAGTTCAGGGTCAGAGTTCTTTGGCTCTGGGCTTTCACTCTGGACAGACTGTCATGAGGGTCCTGCAGTTGTGTGGGAGAGGACTCAGGTAAGGGATGCTTGGTGCTGAGCCTTAGGCTCCTGAAGTCCAACATGAGTACTCTTTGTCACCTACCCGGTATGAATCAGGTACCAAGGATCCTATACAAACTTCACATGTGCCTTCCTTACCAGAGTAGACTCCCTCGGACAAGCCTGGAGTTCAACTGCAGGCTTCCATTCCTGGGCTGCCTTTCCCTGATTGCAGACCTTCATTTACCCCATGTCTATCTGGCTGTCTCCCAGGCCACCTCAGGAGGCTGCTTAGTGTTCTTTGAGAAGCAATCCTATCTCTCAAGAGGAATCATGCTATCCTCTCCTTGGAGTCCTCCAGCTGATCAAGGAGGTTTCAAGGCAATGGCAATAAGGATGAGAGCCATTCTCTGGTCCTTTAAGAGATCTAGGCATGGAAAGTAAACAGAGGCCTGTGGCCTTGGCCTCTTTCCGAAGTAGTTCTGAAAAATCCTACTGCACTTTCATCCCTTTACCCTGACAGCTGGGTGAGGAGAGCAATCCAAAGACCCTTGATCTTATCTTTTCCTCTGAGTAGGCTATGTTGAGACAGACACTAAAGGTTTAAGAGTGAGATGAGCAAGTCTAAGGTTTTGAGGAGCTCCCTGCAGTATACCCTAAACCTTTGCCCTAAGTTACTATTGCCTCTTTTCTGCCTGGAGTCCAAGACAGCCTCTTTGAGAACCCAAATGCCATTTTGGGAGTCTGCCATGTGTGGGGTGCCCCCTACAACCTCCCTGCTTTATTTTCAGTTATTTTATTCAACTTCCATGAGTCCCCCTTCCTACCAAATGAAACTACCCTCAAAACAAAATATGTTGGCCAAGAATGGAAGGCAGAGGCTATGTTTCTTCCCCTAGGTTTCACCTGAACTGTGGGGAAGATCTGCTGTCTGGGCTGTCGCTGCTGGAGGGATGTAGCTGGAGGCCAGTCCCTTTCTGGCTTTCAGGACACACATGAGGAGCTTATTTCATAGTTTGGGTGGTCCTGGGAGGTCATAAATCACCTTCCAGCTGAGGAGGACCTTGTCCAAACTGTCCTTCACAAGGCAAACTAGGGACTCATCTGACCCACATCCTAAGAAACCTATCTCTCAAGTCCCTTACCACCATCTGTGAACTTAAAACCAAGTCCTTGCTGCTGGGCCTTCCAGGGGTGAGGCCCACACTGGAGATGGGCCTAGGGCCAGGAAAGAGGCTGAAGTCAGTGGGTCATCTTTGTGGCAACATGGCTGCCATCTCAGAAGACTATTGAAGAGGGATTTCATGGGGACAACATGGGGATCTTTGCCAAAGAGAGGGTAAGGTGACTAGGGTCATCCCTTTTTTTTTTTTATCAAGTTATTAGTTGATCATGGAGCTCTGTCAAGCTTCCTGAGTGAGAGCTAGCATGTCAGTGTGAGGCTGCTGGGAACTGTTCCCAGTCTGCAATCTAGCCCTCCCTGTCTGTTAATCATGAGCAAAGGGAGAGCAATCAGAAACTCCTGAGGAGGGATGTGTGAATAGTAGAGAAGGTGCCTCACCATGATACTGCTCCTTCACTTCTCCTTTACTGAGGATGTCTATTGGGCCTCCACCTATCTATTGGTGGAGCTTAAGTCCTTGCCTAGACCCCACAACTTTGAGAGGAATAAGAGAAGCCATCCTTTTGGAAAAATTATTTGTCCCATTTGTCTTATTTCAGAACTGGGAGATTTGATATTGTTGACCTGACACTTAGAGTTCAGAGCAACAAGGCACAGCCAAACCAGTCAAAGGTGGTCTGAGTTTCTCCATGCATTGCCTGCCTGGTCCTGGGAACAGAGACATGGGCGTATAACATGGGAACCAAGGAAGAGTCTGGAACAAGGGAGGCTTCCTGGCAGGCGTGGGAGATGTCAGTTATCCCACCCTCATTCCCTGCCCCAATTCTTGTTCCTGCCAAAGTGGCGGTCCCTGCTGTGGCGCCAATCCTGGCACCTCCACACCCTGTGGGATGCACTACCACAGAGCGCTTCCCCGAAATGAACCCCTCTCTGGCCCCAGCAGATCCACTCAGACCACAGAGCACATGGTTCCCTAGGGCCCCCTCCCCAGCTGGAGGCTCAGGGAGCAGCCCTCTGAATGCCAGGCTCCCATGGAAGGTGGCTGTTGGGAGGAAGGGAAGAGAAAGAAAAGGAAGGGGGAGGCGGGGACTGAAGCGTCAGTGTTCTTCCCCTGCCTCCATTCCACCCGCAAACCCCCCTGGTTTGGTTTCCACCCTCCTTTTTGTTTTCCATTGCAGCTGAGGAGAAGGCCTCCAAAGCTGCCAGCTTCCCCCAGCTGCCCTTGGACTGCAGAGGGGGCCCCAGAGACCGGCCCTCTAACTTGCAAGATTCTCCAGGCCCCTGCCTGGCCAGTCTGCGTGTCCCTCTTTCCCCGGGACTCCCTGACTCCATGGAGTTGGCCAAGAACAAGAGCAAGAAGCGCCGTAATCGCACCACTTTCAGCACGTTTCAGCTGGAGGAGTTGGAGAAAGTCTTCCAGAAAACTCACTACCCTGATGTGTACGCCCGGGAACAGCTGGCTCTGCGCACAGACCTGACTGAGGCCAGGGTACAGGTGAGGGCACTGTGGGCACCAGGCTCTCTGGCTATCTCAGCCACTCAGATTGTGGGCCGCACCGTGGAAGGGCTGAGAGGAAGCCTTACCCACGTCCTGCCTAAGCCTGGGCCTCTGGGGCTCATTCTGTGTGTCCAGCTCTGCTGCAGCACAGGCCTTATCAAGCCCAGGCTGAGGTTTATGCGTGAATGGATGGATAATGGCATCTTAAAGTCAAAAGACCTATGTGGGTGTTCTAAGTGTACCCCACTGACCAGCTAGTCAAGTGATTTGGATCATGTCATTGAATCTCAGCAACTTAGGCAGCACCTTACAAGCAGTGAAGTGTTGAACACATATGAGAGCTGCTCCTGAGGTAGCTACCCAGAATGGGAAGGTCCCTGCTGTTAGCATCAGCGTCATTGTGTCATTGTGAGCCAGTGATATTCAGCCTCTACCACCTCTCTATCTCTAGCTGGGAGAACCTGGTCTGGACCTGCTCTCCACCCCACCAAACATTCCCCACAGAGACCAGATGTCAGGGATGGTGCTGTGGGCAGCTTCACCTAGCCAGGAGGCCAGCTTGTGGAGAGTGGAGGGCAGTAGACACTGGGAAAGGAGGAAAGAGCATGAAAGTGCCCAGCAGCATTAGGGCTTGGGAAAGAATAAGTCTGGCCCAAGACAAAGTGGTTTGTGGGCTTACTTTCAAGGGGCTTACTCATCTCAGGCTGTTACTGAGCAGAAGGCACTGGGAGCAGTGGGCTTGGGTTTCTAGGGAAAGGTGACTTCGAAGGTGACTGCTCCAACAGAGGAGCCTGCTTCACCCAACACTAAGAAGTTCTAACAAAAGCAAAACTCATGCTTATCACATCTTGCATGTAGTCCTTCCAGAGATTCTTTGGAGGTGCTGGGGCAGGGACCAGCTCAGGACACATAGAGCTTTGTAGACTAGTCTGTAGAGGACAGCTGTCATGGAGCAGAGAAGACCTGACAGTTGGATTCAACACAGGACCATAAGAAGCTTTCCCAGCTATTGAGGTAGGGATGTTTTCTTTCACAGGTAAATGATACCTACCCATAAGCCCACCCCATGGAAAGGAATAATAAGAGCACACAAGGGCAATGTATGGGAAACGTCCCAGCCCATTAAGAGGTCTATAATAGGGATTCTAAGGGGAAGCAGGGATGAAAGTAAAGTAACTCCCAGTGAAGTTATCAAATTGGCTGGACTTCCTTCATTTGCAAGGGAGGGAGAGTAGAGAAAGGAAATCCAGAAAGCTGAGCAGACAGGGTGGCCTTCCCTGACCTTGACCAGATCTGCTGTGACATCTCTGGAACCTGAGAATGAGGGGCTAGGTATATGCACTTCCTCTTAATTGTCAGGACCTTACCTGCCTGCTTGAGTAGGAATGACCATGGGGAGGGCAGTATGTGTGGGGATTCTCATCTCATCTCAGCCAGAATAGCTGGATTTCACATGCATATGTGTGTGTGTGTGTGTGTGTGTGTGTGTCTGTGTGTGTGTTATGAAGTTGCATGCATGCAACTTCTGTTGTGATTTCAAGCTAGATCCCTGGAAAGCAGTAGTTGTGTTTGCTTTTGTTTTGATATTACCAACATCTAGCCCAGACCTTGACCTACAAACATTAAATGATAAAAATAAAAAACATACACATCAATATACATAAATATAAATAAATCTAACAGTATAGGGCATATACCAAACAACATATCCATCACAGATAAGTATACAATATGCACAACACATAGACATGCCATCCCCACCTGACAAGAGCCTACATATGAGCAAAGGCAATTCCCAGATGGATCCTGGGGACAGTATTGGTATGAGAGGTCAGGGTATTACAGATGTCCAGTGGAGATGCACCACCTGGATATATGTACAGGGAGAAAAAAATCTAAATGAAGGCAGGAAGGAACAAAATTGAGAAGTGTCTCAAAGGACAACAAGAGTAGGAGTTTAGGAGACAACTAAAAACAACTAAATATTGCTCCTGAGCAGGACACAGGGCTGTGGAGGGGGCAGAGACCAATCCCAAGGGACCTTGTTAAGAAGCTGGGCTCTAGGCCAAGATCTCCAGGAAGCTACTGAGGGGATAAAAAGGACCATGACCTAAGCAGACTGTCTTTATAATTTCTGTGGTGATGCAAGGTGGATAGACTGGAAAAGGAGAGAAGCAATGAGACTAGAACCCCAATAACCTAGGCCCTGGGCCCCCCAGGAAGTGCTCTGGGCATCTGATGCCCACAGACCCCTCACCACCCTGGCTAGACACACCAGGCTGGACTCTGACTCAGCCTGGAAAATGGTAGCTGGGGCCCCTGGGACCAGTAAATAATGGTTTGGGCTTGAGCCTCTCCCAGGCTCCCCTGGCCCAGAGAACAATGTGGATTTATAAGCAGCTCAGAATCCTCTAGCCTAGAGCCAGCTCCCAGCCCATGGGAGGGCACAAGAGTCAGCTCTCTCCCTAAAGGGCTCCACTCTTCAAGGGGCTCTAACGCGCCCTCAAACCCTGCAACACTCCTCCTCAGGTCTGGTTTCAGAACCGCAGAGCCAAGTGGCGGAAGCGTGAGCGTTATGGGAAGATGCAGGAGGGGCGGAACCCTTTCACAGCTGCCTATGACATCTCTGTGCTGCCTCGCACTGACAGCCACCCCCAGGTAAGACCCCAGGCCCACCCTGAGTTAGGGTTTAACCATGCTCCACAGAATCACCAGCAAGATTAGCTCTGGCTCAAGGAAACCTGGAGCAGCAGCAGGGCCTTGGGAGACCTGAGTAAATCACTTAATTTCTTCCTCTGCAAATAGGGACTTTTGCCTACCTCATGAGCGATGCACTCAGAACACAAAGGAATCACAGAAGAAAGTTTAGCGGTGGTAAGGGCCTCCTAGGTTCTGGGAGACAGCCCTGGACCAAGTAGAAGTTTCCCAGAAACTGTTTGGGACCTCAAGGACAGAGAGAGAGAGAGAGAGAGAGAGAGAGAGAGAGAGAGAGAGAGAGAGAGAGAGAGAGAGAGAGAGAGAGAGAGAAAGATACTAGGTAAAAGTAACAGTTCCTGGAGCCACTGGCTCATAGACTTTGTTTTTCCCTCTCTTTTCAGCTGCAGAACTCCTTGTGGCCCAGCCCAGGATCTGGGAGCTCAGGGGGCCCCTGCCTTGTGTCTCCAGAGGGCATCCCTTCCCCATGCATGTCTCCATATTCCCACTCACATGGGAATGTGGCTGGCTTCATGAGGGTGCCAGCATCCCCTGCAGCCCACCCTGGCATCTACTCTATCCATGGCTTTCCCTCCACCTTGGGGGGCCACAGTGTTGAGCCCTCCCCAGATGGTGACTACAAGTCCCCAAGCCTTGTCTCACTCAGGATGAAGCCTAAGGAACCACCTAACCTGCTGAACTGGACCACGTGATAAGTTGCATGGACACGCAGACTAAGCTGCCCATCTCCTTTTCTGTTCCCAGTTGCTCCTGGTCCACCTTTGCCTGGACATCAGAGAGTATACATTTCTGCCTGCAAGCCCAGACAGTACTGGAGGCCAGGGAGAGAGGCTGGGACCCTCAGCATCCAGCAGAAAATAGTCTACAGGGTCTTTTCTCTTAAAATAAAATGGAACTGCCAAGGAGAAAGGAGGTTTTAAAGTGGGCAGGACTTTTCCTGTCACAAACTGGGTCCCTCACTCAAAGTGGGATGAAGGGAGGGATATCCAGGTCTACTTCCTCAAGATTTTGCCTAGATCAATCTGTCATCTCTCCAACTGAAATAGCTTAACTAGCTTCTCATTTGGGGAACCCAGAAACATAGGAGGAGGATGCAGGTTAAACTGGGAGAAGCTCTTTGGGAGGAGAGAAATCAGTCTTCTTTGACCACCTAGAAGACTTTGCATCCCCTTCCCCTCCACCAGGAGGTGTGCACCCAGAGTCCCCCCCGACTGGCCAGAAGGTCAAGGTCAGCATCAAGGATGCCTGTCTCCTCTGCCTCAGTCACCCCTTATGGTGGCCTGTACTGGATCTCCCAACATGCTCCTCCAAGTGGGCAGAAATTCCATCAGCAACCACCAAATATTTGGATTCACTTCAGTGAGATCAGGCCAGGACTGTGTTGTGGAAACCATAATGAATTTTGGGTCAGAATAAAACAGAATTCGTTAGTCTCTCAGTCTCTGAGATCCCAACCCCCATTTTTGTAAAAATACTTTTGTTTAAAAAAAAAATGTGCTGCCCAGCATAGTAATAAAAGTGGTGGTTTTTTTAATACCAGAGAACTTTGGTATCTGGTTACTTTAAGAGTGCTCTATGTCTAGGGTCCAGGCTGGGCAAAGCCCTCCTGAAGGGGCCAGCAAGGATCCTAGAGTTTTGGGCAGTAGTAGTGAACCTATGGCACGCACGTTTGTATCATTTAAAGCTCTAAAAGTTTCACCATTACTAGTCTAGGGGAAGCTGGGCTTGCTACAAAGCCTTCAAGGCCAATGCATGCCATCCCTGGTCCTGTCACCTGCCCAAGGTCTCTGGGGCTTCAGCTGGTGCTGAGAGGCAAGGAAGATGGCCCAGTTCTAGGGCCAGGTTCATTTGGTAGGGAAATTTGGGGGTGGGGATGGAAGTCAAAAGACTGAAATAATTTAATGTCTGACAATGAGAAGAACAGAAGTAGAGGGTGCCCACTGAGGGCCCTGAGCTCCTGTAAACTGGGATCCCAGTGGGCTGGGGGTGGGGCAGTCACTTCCCCCAGATGCCCTAGGAGCATGTCTGAGCTGAGGGGCAGAGACAAAAACCAGAACTCTTTCTTGTGGTTTCAGAGTATTACCCATTCTATCCTTCATCCCCACTTTCTGCCTTATCTCTGGAGGCTGGAAGGCAGGAAAAAAGCAGGCCTGGCCCTCCCACCCTCCCAGTAAACACAACCACATTGCTCAGAAGAATTCCGTCTCAGCTACAGCCGGAGCCACCCCCACCCCACGCCTCATCTTTCAGGCACAGAGAAACCCAAGCACACAAAGACACATTAGTGTCGTGCTTATTCCCAATCAGGGAGCAAGTCCTCCATCGGATCAGATTTCCCAACCAAGACAGTCGCAGTGAGGAGACCATATATCCCCGGAGGCGCCGGTGCCTGCTTACTCTTCCCTTCCCTTCTCCAGCTTCTGGCAGTGACTTTCCTCTCTATCCTGACACTGACAGAGGGGGTGACCATCAGGAAGGACAGAGTAAGGCAAGCGGGAAAGTCTCCCCTGGCTACTGCTGATGGACCAGCCTCCTATACCTTCACGCTCTGGTCAGCAATGCAACCGGGGCTTAAAACCCCATTTCTAACTCTAGGACTCACACCACTGTACTAGAAGGTTCTTCACCCACTGGGTAGACAGCAAAATCCGGGGCCTTTTGTCCTGTGAAAGTCAGAGAGCAACAGAGAAAGATTAGTTTATTCCACAAACATTTGTTGAGATCCCACTCTGTGCCAGGTATTGTTCTGTGCCAGAGATAAAAGCAATGGTCAAAAAACAAAAAAACAAGATTCCCCTTCTTTTAGCTTAGAGTGAAGAAGATGGAGGAAAAGTAGAGGAAAGGATATGTAAAATCCAAGCAAAAAAGCCAAAGAGGTAAAAACAGAAGAAAGTAAAGTCCAGCATGAGATCAGGACAGCAAGAGTGGTGGGGCAGGCAAGGCCTACGGGCAGAGGCCAGGAGAGGGCCTAAGCTGGAGAACTGCAGAGGGGAGGGCACGGGGAGGCCAGTGGCTGGCTACTGGCTCCCATCCAGGCTCATCCACCCGCAGCTCATATTTTTCTGTCCAGTGACAGCTAAATGAAGAGAAAGCTAACTTTACAACCGCCCACTTCACACATAATGAATATGAATGGGTATCCCAGAGCCTGTTCCATGGGACTATCATGAGCTGACAGGTCCTCCCACTAACTGGGCCATCCCAGTCAGCCTGTCCCCTGGCTGGGGTTGGCAGCCCTTCCACCTGCTTTCCATTAGCCATGTCCCCTCCTCCTCTACACCTATAAGACACAGCCCCCATTTCCAGATGCCCCTGGCCCTGGCCTCACTCCAGAGGTGAACTGAGGCCTCAGCCTGGACTCTATAATTTCCCTAGGGCCTGGATGGGCTCTGTTCACTCCTGGGACAGTGAAGGGGAAGTGGCCTCACCTGGATTCCCACCTTTGGGGAAACTTCTGGGATGACTACCCTTTCCTGAAGCTCTTCTCTGTCCCTGGGAGGTGTCCAAAAATTCAAGCCTTAAAATTTGGTTCTGGCAGAAGCCTGATCACTGGGTCAGGCAGGCCTGGAAGGCCTAGCGGGGGGGCAGGGGCGGGGGGGGGTGTCCTGTCAGTCCAGGCCTCCTCCCTCAGCCAAACAGTAGAAATGCATCTCAATAAAGGCATTCAATCCTCCTTCCTCTCTTCCTCCAGTCACTTTCACATCAGCCTGAATTACAAACCCAAAGTGCAGACCCTCTTCAGACTAGACAGGAACAAGACCTAGAACACCCAGGAGCTAGGCAGCCATTTACTTCCCTGACGCATCTGATGGGAAACTACTTTATCTCTGCCTAGCCTCCTCCATCACTGGCTCAGCCTAGCCATTTGTACCAGGAAGACAAGAGCACAAGTATCTGCTGCCAGAGGCCTTGTTACTGAGGCCAGAGCCTCTCTCTTCCCACTCAAGAACTGTGGGTTCCCTTAGTCCAGTCTGTCCTCTGGGAAGGGGACATTATCTAGGATCACAGGAACCTAGAGGTGTTCATCTCTGAACCTCCAAGGGAGATGAGAAACTGGTGTCCCATTCATCTGGACACGCAGGGCAGGAACCTGGTCTAGAGCAGGGTTTCGGTGTGATGCAGGGGTATGTGGCTGAGTGGCCAACCCTTTTCAGAGGCCTCTGGATTCAGAGGAATGAGCTAGGATAGGGAACTTAAAGGTCCAAGAGTTCTGGTCCCCTAAGGTTTTCTAGGAGACACAGAAAATGGGTAAGGAGTCAGGTTAGTGTCAGAAGGAACTTAGCAATGCTAACAATTTCTACCATTTATTATTATGCCTTGTGGCCAGATATGCATTCATTACTTTAGATTTTATTCAGTCCTCAAAATAGGGGTATGACAAAGTTTATAGCTAAGCCAACTGAGCCTTAGCACCTGATTACCTCCTGGTCCCTCAGTGACTAAATGTCTGAGTAAATCAGGGCTGTCTCACTACCAAAAGAAGCTAAACCATTGCATTGTAAGAGTGACCTGAGGCTAACTGTGTCAAATGCCAAATGAAGGAAACAACTATTGTGTCCCTGAGCAGTCAGTTCACCTCCAGGAGATACCCCCAATAGATATGAGAGGAACAGCTGATACAGGAGTTTTCTGGGACCAGGATGAACAGGGGAGGAGAAGCAGGTACCTTGCTCAGGGCCAACCAGGCACTAGGCCAAGGCCAAGGCTGAGGCCAAGCTTTGGTAGTCCAACCAAGGCCTAATGCAAGGGAAATCTGCCATGAATCTTCCTTGACAGTGACCATGCTAGAGCAAGTACCAAGGTGAACAAATGAGCATAAGAGTACACAGGCAGTAACGCTGGGGAACAATGAGTAACAGAGAGGTTTCAGCAAATGCATATTGCAAAGACCTGGGTTTGAACTCTGGCTTTAGACCCTTTTTTGTGATGACCTTGGCCAAGTTTTTTCTTTCTGTCCTATAGTTTTCTCATCTGCAACATAGATTTGCAGTATTTACTTTGGGTGTTATTATAAAAGTTATTCTACATAAAGTACTTACAACAGTGGCTGGCACATAGTAAGTACTCAATATTGCTGACTACTATGTAGAAGATGTGCCTTCAAGAAGAATCTCATATTGTACTTAATACCAGGTTGGCACTCAGCAAACTTTGCCCCAGATTAACAAGGGTCAATTCCTATTCTCAAGGTGACATAAGCCTCAGGGTAAGCCTTTCCATCCCTCAGTGGATAAAGCATCAACAATCCTGAGCCAAGTTAGCAATAGTTAACATTCTATGTAACTCAGCCATTTAGAGAGACTTTATGGATCCTGCCCATCACAAAAGACTTTTCTCCAAGGTATTTCTGTATAAAGACCCGGGTTTAAGTGGCTCACCTGCTACTAACACACTTTGAGGCTGTAAAAACCCTTCCATCCCTAAGCCATCACCTGGATGGTTAAGGGATTCACCAGCCTGATGATCTGTGTTCTTTTCTGCAGTTCAGAAGAGAGAGAGGGGAAATGAAAAGAAGGGAAATGAAAAGATACGGAACTGAAACCCCAGGCCAGGCCATTTTAGCAACCCAGATGCTTGCTGAATTAAGAAGGTTAAAAAAAAAATCTATCTTCCCTAAATGGAAATCTCAAGATACACACTTCTTGTCAGGCCTGGTAAGAAAAATCATCATGCACACAAAATTGTATTGAACTGCCTTTCCCTGTACAGATTACTTCTGGGACAAAGAGCTGATTGGTCATAGGGGCTCCCTATCCCAAAGGCTGTATGATCCTTCCACTTGGCTGCTCCCAATTATGTTGGCATTCAGGTCCATCCTGACACTGAGTGGGTCCCTGGCAAGCAGTGAACTAATAAAAGGACTTTCTCCCAAGAATGTTTTGTCAGATGAGACCCCTATGAAGACTTAAGACCTTATACACATTGCCTATAAGGAATCTTGCAGCAATTCTGAAAAGTGAATACTCCTTTACCAGCATCAAAATGGTAACATTCTCTGAAGCAGAATCTAAAGGTGGTGGGAGGTAAAGACAGCAATGACCAGCATCCGAGAGTGAGCATAGTCTCTAGGTTTAAACTGACACCTATCAAAACAGCTTTGCTTCTCCCATAGTCATACAAGGCTCCAGGGCTCTTCAACACTGCCCCAACATGAAGGTGACTCCTGATGGGCTGTTTCCCTGACTCTGAGCACAAGTCTTGCTTCAGTCTCATCCACCTGCCTCACACTGAAACAGGAATGGTTGAGGCCAGTTTGGATTCCAAAAAGTCTGGGGCTCCTAACAAAAGTACATCAAACCCAGGGGTGCAGGAAGAACCACATATCACTCCAGCAACCCAGAGCACTGGAACCAGGCTGAAGCAACCCCAGATGGAAGTGGAGAGATAACATTTTGGGTAAGTATCACCTTTTCTACTTCTCCCCACAAGTCTGGCAGAAGACAAGTGGGTAACAAATCAATGCTGTTGAGAAAAACAACTTTTGAGAACTGGAGATTTTCAGAGTCCATATTTCCTGAAGGCAAGAGAAACAGGGATTGTTTTTGCTCCCTTTTAATGTAAACAGAATCCACAAACACATACAAATCCCAATAAGACACAAGAGAACACACACAGATTTATATAGATATTTACAGGCCCTTGCAAACCCAGAGGAAACTGGCACCCCTGGTTAAGTGAAGCCTCTCTCCCTGTCTCGCTTTCATCCAAAACCAAAAGCTGTAGAGCTGTTGCTTCTGGATGACATTTAGCAGGAGGCAGGAGGCTGGAATGGTATCAGAATGAAACCCCCGAAGTACAACCAAGATGCCAGCTTGCTGGTCTTAGTCGTAATCCTAAGCCCTCTTTCTTGGCAAGCTGACATGACAGGGCTGTGGAACTCAGGAAAAGTCAGTGTAAACCTGAAATTCAGATGTATGAAAAGGGGTGCCCCACTCAGTCTAGCTTTTCCCAGCCTTGGGCTGACTGTGAAATGGGCTGCAACCAGCCATGTCCAACACAGGAGGATGGGAGCTGGGGAGGAGTGAAGGAGAGTGGATCCCGAGCAGAGGGATGGCTGCTTCTGAGTAGGATACTGGAAATGAATCAGAGGCCAGCAGGGGCTCACCCACAGGCCCAGGGCTGGCTGTGGAGGACAGGATGGGGCTGTGCTGCCACCTGGAGGGGTATAGGAGCACTGCAGCAATGACCAGGCAGTCCCTCAGGTATGAGATCACTCCTTTCTGAGTTTCCTGCCTAGAAGCTTCACTGTAGCAGCTCTTCCCAAGAAATGGGCTTAGAGAAGACCTCCCTTTCTAGCCAGAGGTCATAGTTCATCTGGAAATCCTCTGGAAGATCAACCCGTTGGCCCAGGACACTCTGTAAGCAGTTGTCCACCGGCAGGAAGTCAGGGTTGCTGTGGGCCCGGTCATAGCGCCGGGCATTGAAGCGTTCAATGTTGGCACGGAGAGCACATTCCTCTGCTTGGAAGTCCCAAGGCCGGGCATCAAGATCTGCGACAAAGCAGAAAGGCCGGGCATCAAGATCTGCGACAAAGCAGAAAGACACAGTTGGGAACCCAGACTTAAGCAGCTCCCCATGAGTTCATAGCAACTCAGAGGTAGTTGGGATAGAGAATAGAAGAGGGGCAGAGTCCAGACATTTTCTAAAAAAGGAATGGCTTGGGAGGGAGGGACTGAGAGTAACCCAGGATGACCTCAGATGCTGAACCTGGGTAGCTTCCCTAAGTTCTTCCTAGAGCTCCCATCCCAGCCATCCCAATGCCACAAAACCAGGAGCTAGGGTCCTTCCTGTTCTTTAGTGGGATGCTCAGGGCAAACATGTCACCTTTCCCCACAGGCACTACCTCCCACTCTGCTTTGTGGGTTGCCTCACCATTGCCATATGCCCAGTCATCATTCAGCCGATGCCGCACTTTCTGGTAGATGGCAGACATAGTCTTCATGTTGCTCTTGCGCCACTGCCGCCCCAAGTACTTGGTTTGCACCTTGAGCAGCTTCAACACATAGAGCTGCATCATGGCTTGTTTCACTTTGAGGGCGCGCTTCAAGATAGGTGCTGACTTGAATACCACCAGCATCTGGGAAAGGCAGAGAGCATCTCAGGGTGAGGACAGGAATAAGGAATAAATACATACACCACCTGGGGTTATGGACAGGGTGATAAGCTGTTCCACTTTCCAGTTCCCCGCAGCCTCAGGGGCTTGCTGGCACAATGGTTTGTACGTGCCAATACAGGGAAAGTTTAGGCAAATCAGGACAGTTGGTTGTCCTTTAGATTACAGAATCTAAAGATTCTTAGGAATCTTAAAGAAAGCTATGCAGGGCCAGGGATTTAGCTCAGTGGCACAGCACCTGCCCGGCAAGTGCAAGATTGTGAGTTCAATCCCCAGTACCCACCCCCCAAAAAGCTATGCATTCCTTTGACAGAACATTACTATGTGCACACATAATTTCACACAATTCATGGACCTTCCCACTTCAAAGGCATCCCCAGACCAAGGGTTAACAAAAACTCCCAGGACCCTGGTTGTATTACCAACCAAGATTAAGAGGCTATAGAAAAAGCTTGTCTGTGAGTGTGGTTTGTTTTAATGTATAAATAAGCCTTTTCCAGCTTTCCTTCAACTCATCAAGGAACTTTTAGTCAGTTCCTAAAATGCACGGGTGTGGCTACAGCAAATCTTTGATAAGGACACAGCTACAGCAGCAATCCCCTGCTCCCAGGGCTCCCTGCTCCTAGAATGAAGGGGAAGGTGCAGGTATGGGGTGTCAAACTCTCTCCGAGTGACCAATTTTAGGTTTGCTGATGACACTGACTCACCATTGTCCTTGAATGTTTCCATTTCGTCAACTTGTTCAAGATCCGAAGCAGATTGATACAAGAAAAGAGGTTTCTCCAGCAAAACTGGTTGTTGTCACCTGCTTCCTGCCAGGGAAAGTCAGAAATAATCATAACCTGCACAGATGCAGGCTGCTCAACTGTTTCCAAAAAATCCTCGGTACATATATCCGAATAGCTGGGTTCCCAAGCCCTCTACCAGGAACCCCCTCCTTTCAAGGCTGCCCAGGAGAACTCTATCCTAAAAGCTAGCAAGGGGATTGGAGGGAGCATGGAGTTCACAAGTTTTCCTGCAGGAAACATGGGTCATAAAACCAGGGCTGTGGCCCTAGAGTCCCATGTGAGAAAAGGGAAGTAATTCTATTAGGCAAGCTGAGGGTCAGCAACCCCTGAGGAACATGCTTCCTGATTATCCCCTATATTCAAATCTTTCTACTCTACAGGGTCCTCCCCCTGCCCTTCTGTGTACTTTTGGTGACCTCAAAAATGCTCTCCTCTATAGAAGATACCTCTATCCCTACAGGAGGCAAACTTCATGCCAAAGAGACAGCTGGGAGAGCCCATCCACTCACCAGACTCTCCGCAGTCAGCTCTGGCAGCTCATTTACCACACAATGCGGATAATCCAGAACAGAGATGCTGAAGAGGCAAGAGAACCCAGGGGCCTACCATGAGCAAACGCCTGGGTCTGATGGAGCAGCCATAACTAAGTTGGCTCCTGGCTTTCCTCCATCATGCGTTGGAGCACAAGTAGAAACCTACCTTGTTTGCCCTGTCCCAGTTTCCCTAGCTGTAAATATCTACTATATGAGAATTTATATGGTTTCTCTGCGGCTGGAAAACCTATATGTAATTTTGTATAATTAGATAGGAAAACCTATATAATTTTGTAAGGGGTAGAGATCTTATTGCAGCTTTCCCTACAGCAATAAATCTGGGGCTGAGGTAGGAGACAGCTCATGGCAGGCAACTAATTTATGCTAAACCCGACTTGAGATGGTACCTGGCTGGCAGCTCATCCGGTGGTGTCTCACACTAATACTAATGAGCATGCACTGTCAAGTGCAGCTGCCATCAGGCAGGTGTGAGTGTGTGAATGTGTGTGTATAAGAGAAGATAAAGCTATGCAGTGCACATGTCAAGTTCTTTAGACAGTCTCCTCAAAAACAGCGCAGCTGAGTATGGTGGTAGCACATGCCTGTAATGCCGGCACTCCAGGAGGCTGAAGCAGCAAGTTCCTGGTCACACTAACCAACTCACTGAGACCCTCTATCAAAATAAAAAAATAGTAAGAGCTGGAGATGTAGCTCAGCATTCCCCACATACAATCCCCAGTACCAAAAAATGAAACAAAAACAAAAAACTGGGGTCCAAATTGGATGAGAGTCCCTTCCCTGGCACAGACTAAGTCACCTGTCACTAGACCCACCGGACTCAAGATGTGACACAATGGCTTTTCCACAGGCAAGAACCCTGTCTTAATCAACATTGAGTCTTGAGTGCTGGCTCCCAGGTGCTGGAACAATGTTAACTGAATGGACTCAGTGGGAGAGACAAGCTGGGAGCCCTGCCATCTGGCCAAACCACCCCTTCCTGGTCTTTATTCCCCATCACCTGTTCTTGGCGGTGATATAGGACATGATGTTTTGATTGAAGAACTTTAGGATCAAAGGGATGCAGTTGGCAAATACCAGGTGCTGAGCCATGTATTCAAACTGAAACCAACAGAAACAACAACAAAAAAAGCATACTCAATGAGACCTTACCCTCTTTCTTCCAGTGCCTTAGAACATTCATGCAGAGTTTAAGTGGGTTCAGTGGCCAAGGCCCTGACAGAGAAGCAGCAGACAAAGAAGCAACCTGTAGGTACCTGGTAGACGTGGTTCAACTTAAAGTGCTTGAGCAGCAATAGCAACACAGCAGAAATGGCCTTAACAATGACCTCTTTGTGGCGGTTCACATCCACTCCCAACTTCATGCTCTGCAACACTGTGGTGCTGGAAACAAGCACACGGATGAGCTGCTAGCTCATATAGTCCTTCCCTCTAGGTGCCCATAGCAGAGATGCATTCCTGAACCATCTGGGCAAAGTCCCAACACCTTGGACATCTTAAGAGGTACAGGCCCGGGTTTCACCCACCCACCCCTAGGCCAATGGTGGTGAACCTATGGCATGAGTATTATTTGTTTTTCTTTTAAGACAAGGATGTTAATGTGTAAGTTTTGTTTGTTTACTAAACTAAAACCACAGTATTCAGGTTTAATTGCAGTGCTGCTACCTTGTGATAACTGGGTGGGTTCTGGGTTGCAGTTTGGGCACCCATCTGTAAAAGGTTTACCATCACTGTCCTAAGCAATGTAGCTTAATAAAAACTATTTCTTCTTCTTAATGACCTCAAATATACTCTTAACCTCTTTCTCTGCTTTTTCTACAAAAAAGAACTTCTCCTTTGCAAGATCTCCCCTAAGCTATTGGTTACCATATTCCCAGTGGAATACCAGTACTATACATGGAGAAGTTTTGTGTTACTGGGTATATAAAATTTTATTTGACACAGAGATTTTTCCCTAGGATAATCAAGACCTAGTATTCAGTGATCCTCTTATTATCCCAGACTCCTCCCTTACTTGGCCATCACTGTCAGACTCGAGGTCACAGCCAGAGCTAACCAGTACTGGCAGCCAGGCAGGAGATTAGGTAGAGGCCTGGGTTTTCAGTCTCATATCAAAGAGATGAGTACTGGGAGGAAGGATTCCTAAGGGCTTTAATCTATCCCCTAAGACACTTGCCAGGATTCTGCCTGCCAGTTCACTAGTCAACAAGAAATGCCATACTAACCTGACCATCTTGGGTGTCCCAATACCATGACTTTAGAAGATGGTTCTGGAAAATATCTAATAATGCCACCATGTTTGTTTTACAAAAGAGAAATGAATTCCTCTATTCATTCAGGAATTCATTCAGTGGCCAACTGGACTAAAGCCATCATTTTAATCAATTAAATAAATGAATTCAGTAGTTTTTTGTTTTTTTTCTTTCTTACCTTAAACTTAACCTGTAGAGAGCTTGGGCATATAAAAGAAACCAACCTAAGAAAACATTTGCCCTTTCCCTGTAACCTGACCTGCTACTCTCACAGGAATGATACTCACGGCATTTCTTCAGGTAGAACATCTGCTAGGATATTGATTGAGTCTGTTTTGGCTTTCGAGGTGGGAGCTGCAGCCAGCAGGATCTTTAGGAGGGCAATCTGGAAAAAGCAGACCAGACAGACACATATATGAGAGCACCCAGGACCTAAAAAAAGCCCTGATAAACAGTGTTCCTATAGTTCATAAGGAGGCAGAAGAATCATAGGTGGTAGAGACTGACTGGTGTTATGGGGAGAGTTCCCTACTTCAGGTTCCTACTGATGGCCACCAAGAGGGGTCTTGGACACAGAGCACTCACCATGTACTGAGGCAGGCTGGGAAGCAAGCCTTGGTAGAGGGTTTCTGCAGGGACCTGCTCAACTTCCTCTTCTCCCTTTAAACACAATGGTTTGTATAAACACAGAATCCCAATCCAGGTTACAGTTTCCTGAGCCAGCTTGCTGGCTGGCTGGAAGAGAATCTATTAGTATCTATGTAAAGAATGATGTTGATGACAATGAGAGCATACTGAACACATACAACGTGCCAGATATGTTACCTGAAATAACTCAGTTAATCCTTATTACAACCCCAAAGAAGGTTCTATTATTATTCCCACCATACAGGCAGAGAAACAAAACACAGAAAGATCTAGTTAGATGCCCGAGCTGCTGTCACTAACTGGTGAGCTGGGATTCAGAGGCAACAGGCTGAGAGAGCTCGGAGGGAGGGTCTGGGAACAACAGTTTTCCATGGGGTAAAGGCCCCCAACTCACCCCCGAGAGAGGAGAGCGAAGGTATTCCTCCTCCATCTGTGCCTGGACCTCTGCGATTGATGTGTACTTGTGCTAGAGAGCGAGATGGGAAAGGAGGTGCTGGAAAAACACTCTTCATTCTCTGATCCCTCCTGTACCCTAGCAAAGATCTACTCATTTTTCTTTACAGTGTTCTGAGAGAGGACAGACTCACCACAAAAATCCCCCACTAAAATCCTAGGTCCCAGATAGCTTTCTAAGTGGGAAACTGTCTTTGAACCAGGTTAAAAAGCTGGCAGTGCAATATTCATCTACCTACTCCTCTATCCCAACTGTCTTAAAATGTGTGCAAAGGAAAGGCGAAGGCTATTTACTGGGCCCCTTAATACTCCAACGCCTGGCAGGTTATATAATGCACCTCAGTCAGTAACAAATGAAAGCAGCTGCTCTGCCCAGGTCTTTGCCAGCAGATAAATCGTGCAAGGATTCTCCCTCAGATTCACTTTATTATTCACTTGGGACCAAATGAGGCCAAACGTCATTTACCTGTTTCAGAGTTTTGATGCTTTCGTGGATTGGCCTGGGCAGTCCGACCACAGTATTTGTGTCACTAGAGAATAAAGAAAGCCTTGTTCTGAGCCTTGACATGGGTTTCCCCAGGGCCTCACACACCAAAGGCCAGGACAGAGAACTTCAAAAGGAACTCAGATCACACTAACCTGCCTAGAGTGTAACCTATGAACTTGCTGCGACTGGACTCAAGGAACATCTCAATGTCTTTCTCTCTGTAGAAGGAAGCAAGGGAAAAGTTTTCTAAAATGCTATCTCAAGGTGTCTCAGTTAATCAAAACATAGAACACTCAGAAATTGTGAAGCCAGGGAAAGGAAAAACTCTCCCACATCTGTTTCTCTCTTTTTTTTTTTTTTTTTTTTTTTGGTACCACGGATTGAACTCAAGACCTCGTGTTTGCCAAACAGGCACTTATGCCCCTGAGCTAAACCCCTGGCCCCTGTTTCTCTTTTTTTGAAAAAAAAGAAAAAAAAAAAAAAACTCTGAAATTTTCCGATAATTTTGATGTTCTTCATTTTGCTGGATCAATAACCTCAGTACTCAGGATGTTAAAGCAGAAGGATCACAAATTTGAGGCCAGTGTGGACGATACAGTGAGACCTTGTCTCAATAAATAAATAAATAAATAATGTGTAAGTAGTTTACCCAAAAAATTAAGGTGATATAAAAAACATCAAAGCATACCTTATTCAGACTGTAATGTTTGTCAATAGATTTTCTTAAATATTTAACATTTTTAAACACTGAAAGCAATAAACTGATAGGTTTTCATGTGGATCACCTATTTCTATTTCTGTCACAAATAAATGGTACCCCTTATATATTTTGATGGCATGTTCTGCACTCCTTTCACATAACACTGAGAACTAAGGATAACCTGGATCAAGAAAGCTACTTTTTTATCTTTTCACATGCTCACCTACTATATTTCCTAGGTTACTACTCATTAAAGATACCTAAGTATAAAAAGATACTCCCATCCATCAACTGACACATGTATCTTAAGCCTCTTAACTATGCCTCTAAAGAAATTCTTCATCTATTGTTTTTCCACTAAAAACCATTATGCAGTATATAGTCTCCTCAGTCTGGGTTTGATCCCCTGTACTACAAACAAAACTACCATATCCCGTATACCCCCAAGCTGGGAGGAAATAGCTTTGCCTAAAATCTCATTTCTATTTTTTTCTCTATTCTCCTTCACTAACAAGTCTGACCAAACTCAGGTTACTAATTCAAAAGTCACATAAGGGACCAAAAAGCAAGCCCTCCCTGCAAAACAGCGCCATGCATGGGCCACCGCCAGTGAGGGGACAAGGCCTTGCCAAGAAGCAAGCCTTCCCTGCGAACCAGCGCCATGCGCAGCCCACTGCCGGCAAGGGGACAGCCAGACAGCCCCTTTGGCAAATGGGCTATCAAACAAGAAGAGCCCATCACCCCGCAACCCTGATAAGCGACCAGCTGATCTGGAGAAACACAGGCTGCGACCATAGCTATTGAGGTGAAATGCAATTTGATGCTTGTGGTGTTTTAGTGTTTCACTGACCTTGCAGGTCTAGGACCAGTGGTCTGATCATCTATTCAGAGGATAGCGGTATGCAGTGTGGCATCTAGGGGGTATCTCCTTCTGAGGGCAGTAGCCATTGTTAATTCCCTATTATCTTGTTTTGAAGTCCTGTATCATTTTCATTCTTTTGTTGGGTTGGGTTTTGTTCTGTTTTGTTTTGTTTGATTTTGTTATATCCGATGGCAAGAGCAGCTATTTCAAGGATGACAAGGCATATTATGGTGGTCATTTTGGATTTACTATTGTCTTCTTTTGAAGTCCGTTATTGCATTCATTGTTTTGTTTCTGTTGTTTCTATTCTGTTCTGTTCTGTTCTGTTCTGCTTGATTTTCACTATGTCTGAAGGTATCTGCAGCTATTTTGAAGACAAGAGGCATTATGGCACTATTGCTGATTTCATATTGTTTTGAACTCCTGTATCATTTCCACTGATTTGTTTTGATTGGTTTTACCTGTTTTATTTTCTTTGGCTTTATCATTTTTAAAATTTTTTAAAAAATAATAATAAATAAAAATTAAAAAGCTGTTGAAGGACTTCACATGAGATCACTGAAGCCAGTTTCCTGAATGCCCCTGAGATAATGTAGGGTACTTTAAGATAACTTTGTTCCAAAGCCAAGGTCACCTGACCCTAACTCAGTCCAGATGCTCTCCAGGAGTATGAGGGCTCTGGCTTCATATGCCAAGAGTTTCTGGAGCTCTGGGACTTACCTGACTTTGGGAGCCCATGGAAGACCTTTTGGGCAGGTGAGCCTGTCAGTTTGGGGTTGCTGTAGAGGGGGAGGCATCACCTCATCACGCTCAAGGGGAAATGTTTCCCCCTCCAAACTGTTGTCATCATCACTCTCTTCTTCCTCTTCTCGCGAGTCATCAGCCTTGTAGGGATCCCGCTCATTGAAGGCATCTAAATTATCCTGCTTTATCAGAGCCTAAATACAGAGGAAAAGTAAATTAGACTGTCAGAGCTGGTTGATGAGACACATAAGGGACAGAGCACAAAAAGGTGGTGAACTGAGAGGCAGGAAGCATGGAGAACTCAGAGAGTCCAAGATTGGTACCAAATGGCAAAATATTTCTTATTCTAGCACCTCAACAGTGTGAGGTCCTGAGAACCCACTATATCCAGGTCCAAGCTGGGGACAAAGCACCTCTGCTGTGGAGGTGCTCATTCTGAGCAGCTTCTCAGAGCCATTTACAACACTTTGCTCCTCCACATGCTGCTACGAGTGTGCACTTTATGGGCCCCCTGTCACCTTACCTTGTGCTCTCGGCGGCCCCGTTTCTGCTGCTGCTCAATCAGGTCTGATGCTGACGCTGGTGGGGAGGCAGCCCTCATGTTGCGGATCACTTTGATGCTGTCCTCGGGCAGTGGGGGAAGGCCCAAGAGGGCACGTTTCTCAGCCTTCATACTCTGCAGCTCCTCAAAGCCACCAAGTGTGCACTGCATCAGATGAGGGTGCAGAGCTAGAGTCACCTTGGCCATATTGGCTGGTCCCTGATCATGGCATTAGGTTCCAAAGCACCCTGACACCATCAACACCCACACACACTCTGAGAAAAGAACTAAGTCCACCTAAAGCAGAATTCACTGATCTTGGCAAGGAAGAGGAAAGAAAAGAAGCAAAGACAGAGTTAAATACCAGTTGGTAGAACCCAGTACACAGATATCCTTAATTCTGTACATATGATATACTTTTCATTTATTTTTGCCTTTTTGAGACAAGGTCTCACTATGTAGTTCAGGCTGGCCTTAACCTCAGTATGTAGCCCAGGCTAGCCTTAAACTTGTAGTGATCCTCCTGCCTCAACTTGCTGAGTCTGGGATTATAAATGTATACCACCACATCCAGCTATATACTCTTTAGGTTTGTTTTGTTTTTTTTTAAAGCAAACTAGATAATGTGCCCTTCTAATTCCTAGATGTCAGTAGACTTGTGCTTCAAAAGTTTACACATGCCAGTCTTTCAGAGTTCAATTACTTAAAACACAAAACAAGCCAGGCATGGCTGCATACACCTGTAATCCCAGCACTCAGAAAGCTCAGGCAGGTGGACTGCTGTGAACTGGAGGCCATTCTGGGCTAAAAAGTGAGTTCAAGGCCAGCCTAAAGTACATAGTGAGTTCCTCAAAAAGACCAAAACAAAACAAAACAAAATAAAAGGTTCATCTAAACACCTCCCTAGAAGCTCAAACTCCAGTGCTGTGTGGCCATTTGAAGTTACTTAATGTCACTGAACCTGAGCAACTCAACTTTTATCTCTGGCTTCAGTGAGGCTTGTTGAGGAACTAGCAGGACATCTGGTGGGTATGACTCTTCAGTGGCCCTACACTCACTAAGTTCTGACTGCAGAGTTAGCCCTTTCTGAAAGAAGGGGGAGAGCCCCATGAGAGCAATGTCCTGGATGAAAGGATTACTGGTTTGGCCTGGGCTGGGCTGCTAACAGTCCCCTCAAGCCAAATGTACTGAACAGTCACCCTTAGTATTTATTTCCTCTCAGATGGAAACAGACTCAGTATCACACCGTACCCTGAGGAAAATGGAGGCTAGCTCAAGAGTCCACCCTTGCCTCTTCCTTCAAATGACACCTGGCCAAGGAGTCCCAGCTACACCAGCTCTAACTTTGCCTCAAGTTATTTTACAAACTCTAAAAGCTTCTTCCTAAGAGACACTTTGTCTGGGAGTAAAGCTCTTCTATGACTGTGAAAACATCCTGGAGAGAACACAAAGCAAGGAACCAATCTATTCTGAGTCCATGGCCAAGTCCTCTTTGACTACTATGAACTAACATGACATTTCATTTGTTACCTCCTTTCAGGAGCTTTGTAGAAATCTTTTTTTTTTTTAATCAAAGCAATTATATATTCATATAATTCAAGATTCAAACGACATTCAGCTGTCTCTTATTAGTCATAAGGAATTGGTTCCCTCCCTTGCCCCTCCCTAGAGCAAATACCAAGTCCGTAATACAAAGTGGTGTAGTACTTGCACATAACTTTATATATATCCTCTTGTATACTTTAAATCACCTCTAGATTACTCATAATACTTATCATGATGTAAAGACTATATAAATTATTGTTAGATTGTACTGTTTAAGGAATAATGATCAAAACAGGTCAAAACACATTCAGCATAGATGTAATTAACTTTCCCAAGTATTGACAATCTGCAGTTGATGACACAAGGAAGTCTCCCACTTTCCCTGCCCCTAGCACCTGAGTCCCAGCAGAGAGAAGCTCACCAATACTGTCTTCCAAAGTAGCAAGAGGACCTTCTTCATGGGGAAGTGGGGTGCATGGCCGCTGCAAAATTTGGTCACCATCCCAAACAGCATGATGGCAAATGGCTCGTTGTTGTACAGTGGAGAGCCTGAAGATGACCCAAAGCATCATGACCACAGGCAGGGACAGAATCCTTCAAGAGCCCCCAGCATCAGGTCCCAGGCAGGGTCTCAAGAAAAGATCCCCAGGGTTCCTACCCAGCTCAGCTCTGAAGGTCTGTCGCATTGTTCTCCACTCAGCTTTGTCACCCTCACACTCCTGGTGAATAGTCTCCACGATCAGGTACATGATGTTGAGCAGAACCCTGAGCACAAGAGCCAGCTTACAATGAAGTAAGACGGGGGAATCCAGGGACAATCCTGGCCTCCTCGTATTCCAGGTAACATGAAGAAAGCCTATACCAGAGAACAGCTTGGAGAGCTAGAGGAGGCTGTAACAGACAAACTGAGAAATGACGATCTGAGTGTTCCACAAAGCAAAGGAATGCCAAAGCCTGACCCTAATATTTTCCCTTCATAGCTTCAGGCTGCTCTGTCTGGGACTAGTACTGTTTCACATTTCCAATGCGCTTACTCAAAGTAGGTACTTAAAAAATGGTTGGAAAATGAATAAATATGAACAAGGATGGCCAAAAGATGTCACTGTCCTAAACTCCTAGGAAGGAAAATACAGAAATAGGAGTGGGGGAGTCAACACAAGACTGGATCATAATTAGAGCAAGGGCAAAGTTTACCTAAATGGAGTAGAAACCAGGAGGCAACACCAGGGATCCTAACTGCAGTGAAACCACTACAAATACCCAGTCTGAAAAACTTTCAAATTCACAAAAAGAAACACATTTCCACAAAAATGGAAAGATACTCTTATTGTTTAGCAGGTATTGTTACTTCTTGTGTGGGCATGAGACAAGAAGTTGTCAGGACTAACCTAATGAAGACAGGGATCAAGCTGTGCATGCAAGAAGGTGGGAACCCATGGAGCAAGACCCTTTGTTTTGTCCTAATATAAAATATCCCACAATCAAGTTCTTAGCAGCAGTGTGAGCCTCCCACCCACAGCTGGCCTTTACTCTGGATTTTCCTCCCATATAGCCCTCAGCAGGGCCCACTGATCACTCACTGAGCCCTGCAGATTAGTGTGTAAAAGGAATGCAAACACACCCAGGAAATCCAAAGATACCCTCCCATGCCCTTCCCTGAGCTCATTCTCTGGCATGACATTCACCTCACCTCAGGTCTGTGCTGTCAGCCAGGGAGATGGCAGGCTTTCTCACTGCACTGCTGCATGCGGCACTGTTGCTGCAGGAGAGATTTGGGAGTCACCCAGCAGGGCAGATAAGTGTTGCCCTGACAAGTATTGCCTAAAGAGGAACACTGTGCTAGGATATATACTTAGACTACACAAGAGGCCAGAGGGCAATGTATTTAGGAATTCAAGCCCTAGATGTGACTGCTAGGATTTGAATCCTGGCTCTAACACTTATTAGCTAAGTGAACTTGGGCAAAGAACTCAATACCCGTATGTTTCAGCTTCCTGATCTATAAAATTGAGATGCTACATTCTGTTAACATTATTAATCCATGTAATGGACTAACAATGCCTGGGACATGTAGCCCTCAATGAGTATTGTTAGCCATTATTATTGATAATGGTATCCTCAGACAGGCAGCAACTGACCTGTCCAAGAGACAAGGGAACAGTGGTGACAAAGACTACAGCAGGCTTTGGTTGAGCCCAAGTGTCAGATTTTGTCTGGTCTCCTGCTGAAGAGGAGCAACACAAAGAATTTTTCAGGTTTTAAAGGGAGGTTAAAATGAGAAACCTTCTTCTAAGTATGCCTGGGTCTGAGCAGGACCAGCATCAGTGAGCTCCAGAGACTGTCATTAATCCCTATTAGACTTCATGATGTATACCAAGCACCTCCCTATGTGTAATCCCAGGTGGCAGTAACAAAACCTGGGACCAGACCTTTAGCCCAGGTGGTCCATTTTACCCCTCTCAAAGCCAGTTAGTAATGTAAATTCTGTTTCCCTTCTCATTCCCACCTTCCCTTCCCTCCTGAACCCCTCAGCAGAAGTGCTCACTCTATTTCCATGTTCAGAAGATCCACCAAAGCATTGAACGTGCCCACCTCCAGCAGCAGAAAGACGTTGTAGCGCATCCAGAATTGCACCTCTGCCTCTGAGCTGCACTCCCCAAAGGTGCCTGCAAACATAGGACACAGTTTACCAAACCCTGCACACATATGAAAAGATAAGGTCACTGGAAGAGGTGCCACAGGTCCCTGAGGAGGTTCACATGGTACCTTGGGCAACGTAGAGAATTGCTCGGGCCACCTTGAGTCTCTTCTCCCTGGCAGTGACTTCCAAGCCATCCAGGAGCCTCATGGCATGGGTACGGTGTTGGTTAGTATCCAGTTCAGTCCACTTCTTGTCTATCACTGTAGGGCAAGAGAGTACTGACAGGAGAGCCCAGAAAATTCTCACAACAGAATAGACTCAGTGTTAATGCTCCAAATTCAGGAAACCAGAAAAACAATTTCCTTCTGTTCTACAAATTTAAATTTCCTGAAAAGTCACTACCAAAAAACTTATAATGCCCACTCTAACTCACATCTAGCCTTGAGTAATCATGGTTCAGCAGATTTCTCGTGTTGTTCCAGGACGACTTTAGTCATTGAGATGACTAAACAAAACCCTGAACCTTTCCTGATACAGGGTGAAGGGAACTAAGAAATGGGGGCAATTATCTCACCATGTATCTGGAAGTCCTCCTCAAAACATTTTCTATTCATCAGGAATTCTGGTCCTTCCGTGTAACTGTAAAGCTCTGTCAAGAACAAAGTCGCATCACCATCAGTTCCCTATCCACATTTTATACCAAATATCACATGTTGCAGAGAAAGTAAGACATCTACTTCCAGTCTCAATTCTATTCCTGATTCACAGGGACTTCTGGACTGTGCTCTGTAACTACTAAAGAGGTATCAGTGCTCTGGTGTACACAAGAGACATGCAGAGACCGCTGACCTGCCTTCTATCTAATAACCAGAGTGCCAGTGGAGCATAAACCCAGGCAGCTCCAGTCTGATGTGCATCCATCCTATCATGCCATGCCAGAGACTGATCATGACCCTGTGCCACCTTCTGAGTAAGACCTGCATCATGGGGGCTAGAGAAGCAGATCATGGACCTCACATTACACAAGAATAGTGGCAACAAAAGATGTGCATGGACACAACTACATTTGTTAACATCTCTCCTGACCTACTGCCATAGGAGAGACCACTGTCAGCGTGATGGTGTATGATCAAAGGGCCTCACTAACTGTGTCACATTGGAACTGGACCCTAATAAATTAAGGTGACCACAAGACACTTCATAGAAGTAAAGAATGACCTGAAGTTATGAGATATCCATGGCCTGAGTCAAACAACTAATGCGCCTTTTATATATATATGATAGGTCTAACAACAAAAAAGCAAAAAACTCGCCAAAATTATACTCATTATTAATCTTCTTAATAATTAATAAGGAAAATAAAAAACTACCCTCAAAATACATTAAGGCCTATAGTTTACCTGAGAGCTCTGCAGCCCACTTGTCAGTGTCAGCATATTCAAACTCAAGGTCTGGAGACTCAGAATAGCCCTGCTGATAAAAGTAGAAAGCTTTATGTAAATGATCGTAAGTGGTTTCCAAAGAAGAAAACACATGCGTTAGAGACACTGTTATCTTAAAGGACATCACTGCCTCTACTTTTTTATGTTTCATAACTTCATTATGTCTCTTGGACTAGCTCAGGTCTCCTTATTAACCCCTCTCAGAGCACCTTATATTTTGCCTTCAAAGCATTAAAATTATACTGGCATGTTTACAGTGCAACCTTGGTACTACTTAGTAAACAGTAAGCCAGGAAAGATAGCAAGTTAAAAGGCAATAAAAACCAATACTTTCTATTTTGCATGTTGCATACCAAACAATGAGCACCTGGTCAAAATTTTTGAATTAAAATGAGAACTAAGCTATGACTATATCAGTTTAATGTCTGTCTCTTCAGGTGACTGCAAGTTCCTTGAGAGTCAGAACTTTGTTTCACTCTACAATATTCAGCACGGTACTTGGCATAAATGAATGAACGAGTGTATAGTTTATATCTAAACATACACTTATTGTATAAATGAACACAAAGTTTCTCTTTTGTAGAGTGAATGACCATTCTGTACAGTGCTAAAAATCCAGAAGCCTCACTTCCTTCTGGCTAGTGAGCTATCAAAAGCTGAGGACAAAATGAGTACCAGAACCCTCAGTCTTCCTGCAGCATCTCAATTTTCAGTGAGAACTCAAAGAGAAGGCAGACATAGAACAGACTGGCTTACCTCCCACGCATAGGAGAGGATGAAACAAGGGGTATTTTTACTGCTGAGAATTGGTGATTAGTGAGAATATACCATCTTGAAAACTTTGTATTAGAAAGACTAAAGAAACAAGAGTGAAGAGGCAAGACAAAACAAGCAAACTCCTTAGGTTTAATAAAATCTACTTGGGAGAACAGGAGATCGCTCACTGGTAAAGTACCTGGCTAGCATGCATAAGACCCTAGGTTCAATCTCCAGCACTGCAAAAATAACAATATTAATATCTAATTAGGAAGACAACACTATACCCATAAACAAGAACTGTAGCCTATTCATAGATAACAGTGTATACTCTCACAAGCTACTCAGTTTTTATGGGATGTAGCTGACAAAAATCTAACTTGAGTGTTTTTAAGGCCCACTCAAAATTGTGTAACACATAGTGGTTTCTTATTAGATGTTAGCCTCCCTGTCCTCCAGTCATCGATTGGCTTCCCAGATTACTGATTTTAGCTACAACTGAAGTGTGGCATCAGCATCTTTAAGTAATAGATTTAGACATGCTGCCAGATCTATTTGATTGGCTTTCCATGTGCTAGGTCTGTGTTGGAATTAAAGGGCAGAAAGAAATTAAAATGCACAATAAGGGCTGAGAGTGTAATAGCTCAGCGGGAGAGTGCTTGCCCAGCATGCATGAGGCTACTGTTTCTATCCCTAGTATGAAACACAAAATAATAATAAATGAATAAATACAGTATATTAAATAGTTACTTAGGGAAAATTAAAACTATTCTTTAAAACATGGGCCAAGGCCATGGTAGAGCAATCACAATGCTCTGGTTTCAATCTTCAACACCACCTAGACAGATCAGATAAGACAGACAGACAGATAGATAGATGCTGGTGGGTTGAGCTTCACCACTTTCACAGTCCTCTACCCTTGAAAAATTCTTGAGTAGTCACCACTGATGTCTCATCATCTCATTACATAAGGGCACTTGAAAGATCGATTTTTAAAAAGTTTTTCAAAAATCTGTTTCAAGCCACATGAGGTGGTACACACCTTGTAATCCCAGCACTTGTGTGACTTGTGTGGTTGAGACAGGAGAATTGCTGGGAGTTGGAGGGCAGCCTGAATTACATGACAAAACTATGTCTCACCTGCCTGGCAAGTGTGAGGTGGTGAGTTCAAGTCCTAGTATAAAAAAAAAACAAACCTCTGTCTCAAAAAAACAAAACAAAACATTTCCTTCAACCTCATTATTTCTACTATAGACTTGCTCATTTTCCACAAAGAATGGGTGGCAAAAAAAAAAAAAATCACAAGACATCAGACCTTTGAGAGGGACTGATTTCACAGATCTAAAGATAGTATCTTGTAAACTCATACATAATGCTTGGACAATGAGAAATTCCCTCATTACTGATCGCCTGACTGGGGATTCAGATGTCCCTGGGAGTTGTCTCAGGTGTAGACCATAGTAAGTGCTC
This sequence comes from Hydrochoerus hydrochaeris, assembly GCA_004027455.1. Taxonomy (NCBI): domain Eukaryota; kingdom Metazoa; phylum Chordata; class Mammalia; order Rodentia; family Hydrochaeridae; genus Hydrochoerus; species Hydrochoerus hydrochaeris. The sequence continues at coordinate 185,605 of PVLA01003412.1, forward strand.
TAGGAACGTGCTGATTAAGACGCCCAAAAACGATGCGTCGTGTGTCTCTATTCATGAATTCTTCAAAGGGAAGCAGTGGGAGGAATTTTAATTCGGGGTGAGGTGAAGAGTCAGCTCCTGACTATGGTGTCTCCGGAAGGGGAGGCACAGCTCACTCTCAAAAGGGAACCCCGCGCCCTCGCGCGTTTTTAAAATGTGTATTTCTGATCTTTAACATCAGACCGGCATCAGTCACACTGTGCACAACAACTACCAGGTACTGTCTGTCCGTAGTCAGAGCCTACATTGGCTAAGATCCGAGGAAGCCGGCATGTTACCCCTGCTATTTTCGCAACCTCCGTCCGCTCAGCACTAATAGCAGCTGTACTGTAATTAGCTGTCTGGCTACCGAACGCTCGGCTGTCCCTGCCTTGACCACAACCTGTGTGTAGTCCAACGCACGCCAGGACCACTGGCCGAGATGATCAGAAGCTGGGGGCGCAAGCAGACTGAGGCCTCTACACCCCAGAGCTGGGCCCGCGACCACGCCCACAGCCGGGCCCCGGGAGCAAGCGGGGGTCCCGAGCTCTGGCACCTTCCCGCGGGCGGCGCGCCTCTGCGCTTAACACTCCTGGCTCCGGGAGCTGACAGCTTCTCTTACTGCTCCCTTCTTCGTAAAGTGACAGCTCCCTAGCCTGGCCCTGCAAGCCCTCCAAGAAACCCAGCTTGGCCCTGAAGCTGCCAGGGGCAAGGACCCCCGCCGCCGCCCGCCGGATGCTAGCCTCGCCCCCGAAGCTCCTGACCTCCGAGTCTTTGCGCTGATTGCGGTTGAACTCTCGGGCTTTGCCCCCGGGAAGCAGGCCCCCGCAGGCCCGTGGTGCCCCGGTTGGCGGCTGTGCTGCTGCTGGCGGAGGAGGTGGCGGTGGCTGGGGCTGCTTGTTGTTCACAATCAGCGGGCCCAAACCACCGGCAACCGGCTCCATCTTGGCTGCTCCACACCCCCAGCTCAATTCCCGTACAGTCTCCGTCATATACTTCTCGCGTGATTTCTTTTAAGTTTTCTGGTCGCCATATTGAGTGTGGCGGCAAGCGCCGGAAGCCATGTTGGCTTGCCAACAGATTGCTGAATTTTCTGTTGGCTAGAAATCTTTCTCGGCCTAGTAATTTTTGTTTCTCTTCCTTTCATCCACTTCTACTTAACTGCCATTTTTGGCTATGAGATCTCCCTTAGTTCATTCAGTTTAATTAACTTTAACCCTTCCATTCTCTGACGTCATTGCCATAGACCTTGTTTAAGGCTTGAAACATGTACCAGCAAACAAAAGGTGTATAGAGACACACAGCCTTCAGAATTTAAATTCACTTGGGAAAATTAAAATAATAAAATAAAACAAAATAAAAGTCAATTTTGATAAGTGCTACCATTCATTCAACAAACATTTAATAAATGGGATAGAATGGGGTGCAAATCAAGTTTCTGTACCGATGGTACGTAACAGTGCCTAGTAGGCAATAAACTATTTATTTATTTATTTTCAATAAACTATTTTAAACATGCACATGTGCACATACACAGGACACAGGAGGGAAAAGAAGGACACAGAGAGGGTAGTTAATAGATATGGGGTACAGGTAGGTAGGAATAATTTGTAAAGTTATGTAGCATAGTAGGATGCCTGGATGACAGACTGAGTACTTCAAAATAGTAGGACTTTGGATATACCCAACACAAGGAAGTGATAAATTTCTGAGGTGATAAATGTGCCATTTACCTTGATATGAGCATATATACATTGAAATGCCACTGTATCCATAAATATGTACAGTCATTATATATAAGTTAAAGTATAGATATATGATAAATTAACTAAAATATTAGAAAAGTGCTGAGAAGTATTAAAAATGATTCAACACACTTGTTAAAGAATATAAGGCAGGTTTCCTTCAAAGGGGGTTATGGCAATAGGTACAGGAAACACTACAACTGCGTTTTGATGTGGGAGAGAGCTTGAACCTAATTCCTATTTCAGCAAATAATGACTGAAAAGCAAGTGGTGGGGGGAGTGGATAGAAAATTACTAAGAGCAAACATAGAGGATAAAGATTTTCTGTTTAACCTGACTTGAAGGATGATTGCTGAAATCAAACCAGAGCACCAACATATTCTATACTGGTGATCAAATACAAAGGGCAGGGGATTACTGCTAACCTGAGTTGGCATAATTTTTGCTTAAAATGGATTCAGTAAGAACAAAGGAAGTCCAAAGGAAGGTTGGGCCTGATGAAGCAGAGGACTCATAGACCCTTACCAAAGTTATGTGTCTTTTCTTTTCTTTTTGTATGTGTTTGTAGTACATAATGATTACATTCCTTGAGTTGAACTGGTACATGCACATGACATATCTTAATTCTTTTATCGCCTTCCTCTCCCCTCCATCTCCCTTCTATCTCTTGGTTCCTTTCCCATGTGCAAAAGATCCATCTCAATACTAAACAGTGTTTCCCATCAACTGTCTTTTATTTTACTCTTTATTTCTATTTTTTTTATGTAAGAGAAACCATTCAATACTTTTTTGTGTCATTAATTTTACTTAACATTTCAGTCTTAAGATAAATTCATTTTTCTACAAATGACTCATTTATCCTTCATTTTGGTATAGTAGTGATCTGTGTGTATAAATTTCACATTTTCTTTATGCATTCATATGTTGATGGCCATGTAGGCCACTTCTAAAATTTTAGCTATTGTGAATGGTGTTGCTATAAACATGGCATGCATGTATCACTGTAATATGATATCTTTAACTGTTTTAGGAAGCTACTTAGGAGAATAGCTGGGACAAATAGAATTTTAGTTATTTGGGGAATCTCCATACTGATTTCCACAATAGTTGTATTAGTCTACAGTCCCACCAATGATGTAGAAAGATTCCTTTTTCTCCCTGCACCCTTGATAACATTTGTTCTTACCTGATTTCTTGATGATAGCAATTCTTTCTGGAGTAAATTAGAATCTCAGTGTTGTTTTACTTTGCATTTCTCTAGTGACCAAAGATTTTGGACATTTTTTCATGTATTTATTAACCATTTGTACTTCTGAGCTGTATTCATTTTTGTAGCCCATTTTTTTATTGTGTCTTTTGGGGGGAGGTCTCATTTTTTGAGCTCTTTATACATTCTAGATATTAGTGTTCTGTCCAAGCAATAGCTGGCAGAAATGTTTTCTTATTCTGTAAGTTCCCTCTTCACTCTGTTGGTTGTTTCATTTGCTGTGCAGAAGCTTTTTAACTGGCTGTGATCCCATGCGTTGATCTTGGTTTTATCTCTTGTGCAACTGAGGTTCAGAAAGTCCTGACCTCTGCCTATGTCTTCACAAGAGTTTTACCTACTTTACTTCCAGTATAGTAAGTGTTTCTACTTTAACATTTAGATCTTTGGTACATTTTGATTTTAGTTTAATGCATTGTGAAAGCTAGCCAACATCTTTGGTCATTAGAGAAATGTAAGTTAAAACAAACACTGAGATTCTGTCTTACTCCAGAAAGAATTACTCTCTTTCTAGATTCAATCGTCTGTGTATGGGTAGCCAGTTTTCCCAGCACCATTTGTTCAAGAGACTATCTTTCCTCCAGTGTAACTTTTTGGGTACGTGGTCAAAGAGCCCAAATGTGCTTCGTGTTGTCTGTGTCCTCTATTCAATTCCATTGACCTACATGTTTGTTTTTTTGTAATACTGTGCTGTTTTTATCACTGTGGCTTTTTAGTACTGTATAACTTGACGTATAGAATTGTGATGCCTCCTGCCTTGCTCTTGTTGCCCAGGATTGTTTTTGCTACTCTAGGATTCTTCTGATAACATATGAGTTTTAGGATTGTTTTCTCTATTTCTATAAAGATGCTATTGGTAGTTGGATTGGAATTGCATTACAGCTGTATATCAGTTTTGAAAGTATAGCCATTTTGACTATATTTGTTCTGCCTATCCAGAAGCAGAAGATGTCTTTCCATTTTCTGATGTGCTCTTTAATCTCTTTTTTTATAGTACTGTAGCTTTCATCAAAGAAATTCGAATCACTTCCTTGGTTAGGTTACTGCCTAGGTATTTAACTTTCTTTCTTTCTTTCTTTCTTTCTTTCTTTCTTTCTTTCTTTCTTTCTTTCTTTCTTTGTTTTTGGTACTGGGGATCAAAAAGTCATGACTGCGCGCTTGCAAGGCAGGCACTTATACAGCTGAGCTATATCCCCAGCCCCTTAACTTTTCTTGATGCTATTGTGAAAGTTATTATTTCCCTAACATCTTTCTCAGTAAGTTTATTATTTGAGCACAAGAACACTATTGATTTTGATGTGTTGACTTTGCAACTTGCTATGCCACTGAATTTGGTTATTAATTCTAAGAGTCTTTTGGTGGAAATTTTTGGATCATCTATAGTTAAGATCATATCATCTGCAAATAAGGATAATTTGAACTTCTTCCTTTCCTATACATATCCTTCTTGTTTCTCATATGTGATTGCTCTGTTGCTGATTTTAACAGAAAGGTTTTTCAAGTTCTCCCCATTTAATGTAATGTTGGCTGTTGGTTTGCCTTAAATGGCTTTTATCACACTGAGATAAAGTCCTTCTATACCTATTTTTTTTCAGGGATTTTTAAAAACTATGAATGGATGTTGGATTTTGTCAAAGGCTTTTTGCATCAATTGAGATGATCGTGTGTTTTTGGTCCTTGCTTCTGCTTATGTAATGTTATTACATTTATTGATTTGCACATGTTGAAACATCTTTGCATCCCTGGGATAATGCTACTTGGTCATGATACATGATATTTTTGATGACTTATTGCATCCTGTTTGCTAGTACGTTGTAGAGAATTTTTATGTCAACAATTGGCCTGTAGTTCTCTTTTTGGTTGGATCCTTTTCTGATTTTAGAATCAGGGTATTGCTAGGTTGAAGGAACGATTTTGGGAGTACTTTTTTCCTTTCAGTTTCACTTAAGAGTTTGGTGTTATGTCTTTCCCAAAATTCCTTTACAATTTTGGAGTGAATCACTGGGATCTGAACTTTTTTTGGCAGTTTCTAAAATTCCTTCTTCAGTCTCGTTGCCTGATACTAGATATTTCAGGGTTTGTATTTCTTTGTTCAGATTTGGTAGCTTAATTATATCTAGAAATCTATCTATTTCTTCTGACTTTCAAGTTTTATTAGAGTGCATGTTCTCAACAAAATTACTAATAATGTGGATTTTAGCACAGTCTTTTGTGATTTTTGCTTTTTAAGTTTCTGACTGGATTGATTCACATCTTTTCTTTCCTTTTTGGCTAAGATTGGCTAGGGGATTTGTCTATTTTGTTTATTCTTTGAAAGAACCAGTTCATTGACTCATCAATTCTTTGCATTGCTTCTTTAGTCTCATTTCATTAACTTCTGCTCTAATCTTTATAATTTTCTTCCTTTTAGTAGCTTCAGATTTAGCTGCATCTTGTTTTTCTAGCATTTTGAGGTGCATCACTGAGTTATTTATTTGGATTCACTCTGTTTTTCTGATGTGGGCATTTATAGCTATAAACTTCTCTCTTAAGACTGCTTTCCTTATATTCCATAGTTTCTGGTATGTTGTACTGGCATTACCAATGGATTCTAGAAACTGTCTAATCTCTTCCTTGATTTATTCTGTGATTACTATATGTTCCTTAATTTCCATGTTTTTGCCTATTTTTTTGCATTTATTTCTAGTTTTATTGCACTATGATCTGATAAAATGCATATGATAATTTTGATTATTTTGCATTTACTTAAGCATGCTTTATGGCTAGCATGTGGTCTGTGTTGGAAGAAGTCCCATATGCTCCGAGAAGAATGTATATTCTATTGCTGTTGGGTGGAACATTGTATATATTTAAATTAATCTGTTTAAAGGTTTGATTCAACTATGATATTAATTTGTTGATGTTTTATCTAGTTGATTTGCCTGTTTATGGCAGTGAGGTATTGAGATTTCCCACTATAATTGTATTGGTGTTTATCTGATTTTTAAATGTCCCTTAGTGTTTGTTTTATAGTGTTGAGTGCACTCGTGTTTAGTGCATATATGGTTATAACTGTTATCTCTTCCTGTTGAATTGTTCCCTAAAACAATATGTAGTGACCTTCTTTGCCCCTTCTAATCAGTGTTGGTTTGAAATCCACTTTGTCTAAGTTAGAATAGCTAATCCTGCTTTTTTTCTGGATTCTGGTTGCATGGAATATTGTTTTCCATCTTTGGATTTTTAATCCCTGAATTTCTTTTTAGATTAAATGTATTTCTTGTATATAGCATATCATTTGGTTTTGTTTCTTGATCCATTCTTTTGATTGGGAAATTAAGACCATTCATTTTGAGAATAATTACTGGAATGTACTGACTTACTCTTGTCACTGTATTATTTTCCTATTGCCAATTTCCTCCCCTCCCAGCCTTTCTGATTAATGGCTCACCCTGCATAGCCTATTCATTTTGGTAGGGGTGTGTGTGTGTGTGTGTGTGTGTGTGTGTGTGTGTGTGAGAGAGAGAGAGACAGAGAGACCTAGAGAGACAGAGAGAGTGAGACTGGGCTTCTTTGCCTCTTTCAAGAATATTCTTGAGAATTTTTTGGAGTGCGTGGTTGGTGGTCATGAATTTCTTGAGGTGCTCTTTGCCATAGAAATACCTGATTTCTCCACAAATTTTGAAAGAAAGCCTTGCAGGTTTTCTGAGTTGGAAACCATTATCCTTTAGGTCTTGAAATGCTTCACTCCACACTCTCCTGGCTTTCAAAATTTGTGTTGACAAGTCTGCTGTGATTCTGATCTTTATAAGTGATTCATTGCTGTTCTCTAACAGCTTTTAAGATTCCGTCCCTGGGCCAGAGATTTAGCTCAGCTTCATAAGTGCCTGCCTGGCAAGCATGAGGTTCAAGTTTGATCCCCTGTACCCAAAAAAAAAAAAAAAAAAAATTCTGCCCCTGTGTTGGACTTCTGGGATTTTGATCCTGATATGATGTTGTGAGCTTCTCTTTGATCATGAGTATTTGGAGTTCTATATGCCTCACTTATCTGCACGTTTAATTCTTTCCCAATATTTAGAAAGTTTTCTGCTATGATTTCTGTAAACCAGTTTTTTATGCCCTTTATGTCATTTGAGTCTTAATTTCTTGTGGTTGATCTTGGATTAGTCTTTGTATCATCTAGCAGCTGTCAAATCTATTTTTTATTTATTTTATGTCAAATCTATTTTTAAATCTTGTTGTTTTTGAGGTACATCTGAGAGCTGGTGATACAGCTCAGTGGTGCAGTGCTTGCCTAGTAAGTCCAAGGTCCTGAATTCAATTCCCAGTAATAAATAAATAAATAAATAAATAAATAAAAGATATGTCTGAGTTACTGAGTTTAGAAGTGTCCTTGTCTTCTATTTCTGATATCTTGTCCTTACATTGGTCACTTCTGCTGCCTGCACTTTCAAAATAATTTTTGGTCTCTTGGATTTCTGTTTGGAACCTTTTCATGAACTCTAGTTTTTTGCTAAACTGGTCATTCACATTTTGTATCATTTTGCTTAGCTCAACTAGCTTTTTAAAAAATTATTATTATTATTTATTTAATTTTAAAGAGGGTAAAATTAAACATAACAAGACAGAACAAGGCAGATCAGAAGAAAACAATGTAAGTGACACAGATTTCAAAGCAAGACAATAGGAGATCTACAGTGGCTACCATAATGCCTTTTGTTTACTTCTAAATAGTTGTCTATATCTTCACACACAATGAATTCATACAAAACAAAAAAGTATAAAACTGATCAGAACAGAGTGATGAAGGCATTACAGGCCTTCACAACTGGACAGTAGGAAAATCAACAACGGCTTCTATAATGTCTCTTGTTCTCTTCAAAATAATTGTCCATACCTTCATGTATGTTGAAATTAAACAATACAAAACAAACTAAAACCATTTTGAACAAAGAATAAAAGCATTACTGGATTTCACAGCATGATGATATGGAATCAGCAATGAATACCATAATGTTTCTTTTTCTTCAAAGTAGCTGTTCATTTCATCATGCATAAAATAATCGATTCTCATAAACTGTTTAGGAGAAGTTCTAACATTGTACAAGCCACAACATGTACACATCCTTTCTGTATTAGAGGGAAAAACAACACAAAACAAAACAAGATTACTAGAAAAACAAGAAACAAGACAAATAAATAACTAGCAAAGAGCCCAAAACAACAACAATATAGGCATTCAAAACAAGATGCTAGGAAATAACTAAGGTTGTTATTTTACGTAGTAATATTCAACAGTTCCTCAGATCACCAGACACAAACATGCAAAGTTGTTCCAATCCTATGAATGTTAACTGTTTTGTTCCATGAACTTATAGTATTTATAATACAATCATCTTAGCTATCCTAAGTGTGTTTATACAAATTTAGACATTTTTTCTTTTCCCTTCTTTTTTCTTTTTCCTCCTATCCCCTGAGATGTTTTTGCCTCTGTGAGCAGATTCTTACCCTTTCACTATATTTATTGAGGATTTTATATCTTATGTACTCTTACCATTTCTTACACTGGGGAGACAATACAGTATTTACACATGTGAGTTTGATTTATTTCACTTATGAGTATGGTCTCAAGTTGCATCTATTTACTTATAAATAGCTCAATGTTATCATTCTTTATAGCTGACTAGTACTCCATTATATAAAAATACCACATCTTTTTTATCCATTCCTCAGTTTATGGGTATTTAGGTTGCTTCCAAGATCTGGCAATTACAAACTGCTGCTATAACATGGGTGCACATATATCTGTGATATGATGTTTTCAATTATTCTGGGAAATTGCTCAGAAATAGAATGGCTGGATCAAATGGGACTTCCAACCCCAATTTTTTGAGGAACCCCCAGACTGACCTTCACAGTAATTGTACCACTCTACACTCCCACCAACAGTGCAGAAGAGTTCCTTTTCCCCCACAGCCTCTCCAGCATTTGTTGTTGGTGTTTTCTTTATCCTGGCCATTCTTTCTGGAGTGAGATGGAATCTCAGTGTGATTTTAATTTGCATTTCTCTAGTGACCAATGATGCTGAACATGTTTTATGTATTTATTTGCCACTTGTATTTCTTTATCTGAGAACTGTGTATTCATCATATCAGATGCCCATTTTTGGACTGAGTCCTTTGCATTTCGGGGTTCTGATTTTTTTAAATTCTTTATATATTCTACGCAGAAGTCCTTTGTCTGAGCGACAGCTGATGAAGATTTTTTCCCAATTGGTGAAATTCATTTTTACCTGTTGGAGATTTCTTTTGACATGCAAAAACTTTTTAATAAGGTGAGATCCCAGTTATTGATTCTGGGAAATATTTCCCATGTGGTTTGATTTTTGTTCATGAATTCTCTACCTACCCCTATGTCTTCAAGACTTCTGCCTACTTTGTCTTACAGCAGATTTAGTGTTTCTGGTTTTTTTTTGTTTTGTTTTGTTTTTGTTTTGTTTTGTTTTTTTGTACTGGGGATCGAACTCATGACCTTGCATTTGCCAGGCAGGCACTTAAGCCACTGAGCTAAATCCCCAGCCCCATAGTGTTTCTGTTTTAATATTTAGATCTTTGATCCATTTAGACTTTAGTTTAGTACATGATGATAGGTATGGGTCTCATTTTAGTTTTCAGCATATGGAGAGCCAATTTTTCTAGCACCATTTATTAAAGAGACTATCTTTCTTCCAGTAAACATGTTGGGCCCCTTTATGAAAGAAAAGGTGGCTGAGTGTGTTTGTAGTTGTAGTTGTATCTTCTAATCTATTCCATTGATCTTCAGGTCTATTTTTATTACAGTACCATGCTGATTATAATACAGTAGCTTTGTAATATAACTTCAAGTCAGAGGTTGTGATGCCTCCTGCCTTGCCTTTGTTGCTTGGAATTGCCTTTGCTAGTCTAGGTTTTTTTCTGGTTCCAGATGAATTTTAGGAATGATTTCTCTATATCTGTGAGGTATGCTAGTGGTATTTTAATTGGGATTGCATTAAATCTGTATAACAATTTTGGGAGTATGGCCATTTTCACAATATTTGGTCTTCCTATCCATGAACAAGGAATGTCTTTCCATTTTCTGAGGTCCCTTCAATTTCTTTTTTCAGGGTATTATAATTTTCACTGAATAGATTTTTACTTCTTTTGTTAGATTGATTCCTAAGTATTTCATTTTTTTGGATGCTATTGTGAAGGGTGTAGCTTCTTTTATTTCTCTCTCAGTGAGTTTGTTGTTTGTGTATAGGAAAGATATTGATTTTTGAGTGTTGACTTTGTATCCAGCTACATTACTGAATTTAGTTATCATACCTAGTAGTCTTTCAATGGAGTTTTGGGGGTCTTCTATGTAGAGTATTATGTCATCTGCAAATAATGATAATTTAACTTCTTCTTTTCTTATCTTTACTGCATTTATTTCTCTCTCTTGTCTAATAGCCATGGCTAGTATTTCCAGCACTATATTGAATAGGAGTGGCAATAATGGACATCCTTGTCTTGTTCTTGATTTTAGAGTAAAGGCTTTCAGTTTTTGGCCGTTTAATATGATGCTGGCTGTTGGCTTGTCATAGATGGCTTTTATCAAATTGAGGTAAAGACCATCTATTACAATTTTCTGTAAGATTCTTACCATGAATGAGTGTTGGACTTTATCAAAAGCTTTTTCTTCATCTATAGAAATGATCATGTGATTCTTATTTTTGGCTCTATTGATATGGTGGATTACATTTATTGATTTGCATATGTTGAACCATCCCTGCATTCCTGGTATGAATCCCACTTGGTTGTGGTGTATAATATTCTGGATGATTTGTTGCATTATGTTTGCCAATATTTTATTGAGAATTTTTGCATCTATGTTCATCAGGGAGATTGGCCTGTAGTTCTCTTTTTCAGTTGGGTCTTTCTCTGGTTTTGGTATTAGAGTAATACTTGCTTCCAGGAATGAGTTAGGGAAAATTGCTTCCCTTTCAATATCATTGAAGAGTTTGAAGAGTGTCAGCATTAAGTCTTCTTTGAATTTCTTGTAGAATTTTGCAGTGAATCCATCAGTGCCTGGGATTTTCTTTGTTGGTAAAGTTTTAATTACTTTTTCAATTTCATTAATTGAAATTGGGTTATTCAGCAGTTTTACATCTTCTTGACCCTGTTTTGGTAATTCATATGTTTCTAGAAATCTGTCCATTTCTTCTGTGTTATCAAATCTATGGAAGTAGAGGTTTTTGAAATAGGTGTTGATGATCTTCTGTATTTCCGCAGGGTATGTAGTGATTTTACTCTTTTCATTCCTTATTGCATGAATTTGAGTTTTTTCCTTCTTTTTTTAAAATAAGGTTGACTAGGGGCTTATCAACTTTATTCTTTCAAAGACCAACTCTTTGATTCATTGATTCTTTATTGTTTTTTTAGTCTCTATCACATCGATTTCTGCTCTGATTTTTATAATTTCCTACCTTCTTTTGGCTTTGGGCTTGACTTTCTCTTCTTTTTCTAGATGTTTGAGATATAGCATCAAGCTGTTTATTTGTGTTAGATATGTTTTCCTGATATGGGAATTCACCACAATAAATTTTTCTCTGAGAACTGCTTTCATTGTTTCCCACAGGTTCTGGTATGTTGTATTTGTATTTTCATTTTTTGGTAGATATTGTTTAATTTCTTCTTTAATTTCTTCTGTGACCCACTGATTGCTCAGGAGTGTATTATCAATGTCCATGTGTTTGTGGGGGTTGGCAGTTTCTTTTGTCATTAATTTCTAGTTTCATAGCACTATGATCCAATAACATGCATGGGATAATTTCAATCCTTTTGCATTTACTTAAGCATGTTCTGTAGGCTAGTGTATGGTGTATTTTAGAGAATTTCCCATGTGCTGCTGAGAAGATTGTAACTCTGATGTTGTCAAAGTCCATTTGTTCACAGTTGTGATTCAGTTCTGTTATTTCTTTGCTGATTTTCTGTCTAGTTGATCTGTCTCTTTGTGTCAATGGGGTATTAAGGTCTCCCATTAAAATTGTGTTATTACTTATTTGATTTTTCATTTCTGTTAATATTTGTTTTGTATAGTTGGGTGCTCCCAAATTTGGTGCATATATATTTAAGATTGTTATCTCTTCCTCTTGAAGTTTTCCTCTAACTAGTATTTAGTGACCTTTTTTTAAATCTCTTTTGATCATTCTTGGTTTGAAGTTCACATTGTCTACAAACATAATAGCTACCCCTGCTTTTTTTTTTTTGGTTCCTGTTGCATGGAGTATTGTTTTCCATCCTTTGACTTTCACTCTATGAGTTTCCTTATGGGTTAGATGGGTTTCTTGTAGGCAGCACATTATTGGATTTTGTTTCTTTATCCATTCTGCCAGTCTGTTTCTTTTAATTGGTGAATTGAGGGCATTTACATTAATAGTTATAACTGATATATATTGGTTTATTTTTGACATGTTATCTTTCTGCTGTTGATTCTTTACCTTTACCCCTCTGTTTAATTGTTTGCCTTGCTTATGGTTTTTTCCTATATCTATCTGGAATGTCTTTCAGTATTCTTTGCAAGGTTGGTTTGGTGGTCATGAAGTTCTGTAGCTGTTTTTTGTCATGGAAGTATCTTATTTCTCCATCAATTTTGAAGGACAGTTTTGCAGGGTACATCAATCTGCATTGGAAGTCATTTTCCTTAAGGATCTGAAATACTTCATTCTGTGCTCTTCTTGACTTCATTGTTTATGTTGAGAAGTCTGCTGTGATTCTCATAGACTTTCCTTTAAAGGTGATCTGTCTCTTCTCTCCAACAGTTTTTAATATTCTGTTCTTATGTTGAATTTCTGGGGTGTTGATTATTATATGTCTGGGTGTAGTTTTGTTTTGGTTATGGCTATTTGAAGTTCTATATGCTTCACTTATCTGTATCTGAGTTTCCATTTTCATGTTTGGAAAATTTTCAGCTATTACTTCTGTAAATAGCTGAAGGTGTATTGTCACCTTTTTTGTTTACCTCCATCAATCTTATGTTGTTTTTCTTTATCATCTTGCAGCTGTTGAATTATTATTTACTGATTCCTTATTATTTGTAAAAGATCTTTCCTTTCCTGTTCATTAGCTGCAATATTGTCTTCAAGGTATGAAAGTTTATCTTTACTTTCATTGAGGCAGTTTTGCCAATTTTTGTTGAAATTTTTGGTTTTCTGTATATCTCTTTGAATCTGTTTCATGCATTTGATTTGTTTCTTATATTGTTCATTCAAGGTTGCCATCTTTTTGCATTGTTCCTCTAGTTTTTTAACTATGTCTTCTATAGATGTGTTCATCATTTCTTTCATTACATTTATTATTTCTTCTTTTCCTTGGGAGATTATTTCTGATCTGAGTTCTTTATAGCTTCCGGAGTTGTTTCTTTACTTCAGTTGCTATCATTTCAGGAGTTTCAAGTGTATGGCTTACATTTTCTTCTATGTCCATGTCTCCTAGGCTTTCTTGGGATGAGCTGGAGGTTTGAGATTGCATTTTGCTCTTTTGTTTTGTCATTTTCCTATATTCCTTTAGGGAAGCCAAAGGCAAGATTTCAGTTGTTTCTTGAGTTTAGAATATCTATCCTGATTGCAGGGAGTTTCCCCAGTTGAGAGGAGGTGCTTAGACAGATCTTACCATGTGGCTTCCAGCCACTTGAGGTCACTAGAAGGGGCCCTACCAGTCTCTGAACAAGGTACCAAGGCTTCCCCGTGGGCTGCAAGTTGCTGCGCGTCCTTTTGGCTTGCAAAGCAGAACACAGGTGGCTGAGGGCCAATGGGAGTTGCTGGGTGGGGCCCCTCAACTAGCTTTTATTAGTGTCTTCTGTAAGATAGCTGATTCTTTTATTGACTTCATTATCTGATTAGTTTTTTTTTTTCTGTGAGCCCACTGAACATTTTGCTGATCTATTTTTTAGTCTCCTATGTTTTTCTTTCAAATAATTTGGTTGTGTGGCTTTCACGTCCCTCTTCCTCTGTGCCCCATGGATCAGCTTTGGGGAAACTGGGAGTTTTGAGAGGTATTTGTTACATTTCCTTAAGTTTCTTTTCTGTTGTTTGTTTTGTGCTTAGGTATTTTGTTGCTTATAGTAGAAAGATTTTGTTGCTACTATGGAGGTCTTTTCAGTTAGTCTGATATTCAGTGATAGACTCAGAGCATGGCTACTCATAGTCATTTGCCTCTATTCTATGATCAGATCACCTCTGTTAATATGGAAGGGGAAATGCAGAGTAGTAGGCACAGCACCCAGTTCTCCAGGAATGAGCCATAGTATCATTAATGCCACAAAGGTAATCCAATACTGGCATTTAGAAAAAAACCTCCAAGCTGGATGTGGTGGCATATGCCTATAATCCCATCACTCCGGTGGCTAAGGCAGGAGGATTGCTGCGCATTCGAGGCCAGCTGGGGTTGTGAAGTGAGTTCAAAGCCAACCTGAACTGCATAGTAAAACCCTGTCTTAAAAAAAAAAAAAAAAGAAAAAGACCTATGGATAACAAAACTATTTGACCATGGAAATACTAAGCAAATGAGTAACAGTAATATCATTTAAGGCAAGTCGTATATTGATATACCATAAGAATGAAAAATGTATCACTTTTAACTTTAGAACAGAAATATACAATTATAGTATAACCTCCCTAGATGAATCAAATATTGACATATAGAAAAATCTACTAACTGCAATAACTATAACTCCACTAATAATTAAAAAAGAACTCAACAGTAGTAATGTAAACTATCTAAAGATTAATAATTAATGATTATACTATCAAAAACATAGGAGGTCAAAATGAAACAACACAAAAAGAAAAATTAAGTAATGGGAGATGACAAAGAGGAGAGAAAAATGAGACAAAGAATCTTATTTTTTTAATTTTTATTTAAAGAGAAAAAAAGCAAAACAGAAAAAAGGGAAGAAACAATACAGAATTTCAAAAAATGTAAACAGTAAGAAATCACTAGTTGATAAGTTACATGTTGTCTTCTTAGATACAGTTGTTCAAGTTACAAAATTAAAGCATACAAAGTGGACATTCAAACAGTGAGGCTGCAAACAGTTCTGATCCAATAATAACTTAGCAACATGGTTATCAATCCTACACACTTAAACATACATGCAGTTATATCCTTTAGAGCACTTTCTTTTCCTACTATTGCTTTTTAAATTCCATTATCTGTTTAGTTATATCATGTTTCAGCTTGCTCAGTTCCTTATTGATCTGTTTTGTTACTGTTACTTACTTTTTATATTTATTTATTTTTAAAGTAGTAAAATACCACAGAACAAGACAGACCAAAGCCAATTGAGACAGTGTAGTGAAATTGGTACAGAACTTCACAGTAGGTTACTGGGATAATAGTAATAGGTAGCATATTATATCTCGTTTTCTTCACAATAGTTGTTCTTTCAATCAGGTATAGAAAACTCAAAAGAATTACAGAACATTATAGAACTTATCAAAACAATATTGAATAGAGCAATACCATTAATCAGATCAAAGCAAAACAGTGATTAAAAAATATTTGCCTTCAAAGAGATGGTAGAAGGAAATCCCCCTTATTTGCTATATTGCATATACTCAACCTCACAAGAGATGTTCAGATCTCTGGCTCCCATTTGCTAACGGGGGGGTGAGGGGGTTGGGGGAGATGGATGTTTGAATCTCAGCCTGCACGCCGGAAGGCTCACAGCCTCTTACCAGGGCAGCGAGTTGATTGCTTGGTTTCCCAGAGCCCTAAGTTCCAACATGACTGAGACAAAGAATCTTATTATGCAGTAGAAGAATATTTATAGAATTAGATAAAGGCAACAGAAAAAATAATGAGAAATAAAAGAAAAAAGGGAAAATAATATGGAGAATGAAAAATAGAAAAAATTAAAAGAAAAATGAGAAAAAGAGTAGAGAAAATGACAAAAGATAAATCCAAAAACAGAAAAAAAAATGTTCTTTTTATTTTTTGAATGAGTGGTTTCCTTGAAATTTTGAAGTCCAGCAAGTCTGAGTTTTCTCCATCTAGCCTTAAGGCCTATGGGGCTTTCTGTTTACCAGAGCCTGTGGTAATGTCCACACTGAGAGGGGTCTTTGCTCATGTTGGTGGATAGGGTAGGTGACCAGACCTCATATCTCTTCCAGACGCAGGCAACAGTGAAACGGTGCAAGACATACCAGAAGACACTTTCAGACCCAGCTCTTTTCTTTTCTTTCTCTTTTCTTTTTTCTTTTTCCTCCTCTCCCCTCATCTATTCTTCTCTTCTCTTCCCTTCTCTTCTCTTCTCTTCCCTTCTCTTCTTTCTTTCTTTCTTTCTTTCTTTCTTTCTTTCTTTCTTTCTTTCTTTCTTTCTTTCTATGGTCTAGCTATATAGTTCAAGCTGCCCTTGAACTCAGTGTATGGCAAAGCCTGGCCTCAAACTCACAGTGATCCTCCTGCCTCAACCTCTTACGTGTTGGAATGACAGGTGTGCATCACCAACCCTGGCAGACCCAGCTATTTCTGAGCTCAACTGAAGACAACTCTGGCTTCTCATCATGGGGAGTAGGGATCATGTCTTTCCTGGCCTGAGTTTAAAATTCTTGTATTATCCCTTTCTAGCCTGCTCCTTGGCAGTGGCTGTCTCCCGCGGCTGTCTTTTACCCAGTGCGGGAAGATAACACTGGGAACTCCCAAGTGAAGTTTTTTTTTTTTTTGTCAAGTTACTTTTTAGTTGTTCTGAGTTACAGATTTAGATAATCAATTCCTTTCTAAAACGGCACCTAAGTAAGCATTCTCTGGTAATATGAGGGGTGCACATGCTTGAATCCCTCCCTGGCTTTTGTTTGCTATGTGGAAGGAGTTCTTTTGGAGCAAAACCTTGCACTGTCTTTTGTACTTTTGCCATGGGCTCTGTTGCATTTCTCACTGGATCTCTAAGCCCTGGGCACTTTCCTTGCTCCTGGAGGGCCAGGCTCCTCTCCCTGCAAGATTCAGGATCCAAAAAGAGAGTCTAAATTATTTCCTTCTTTTCCATGATTTGTGGACCATCTTTCCAACTTTTCTGTAGCTTCTAATTTTTCTTGCCTGATTCCCTGTTTTTTAAGGCAGGTTTTTTTTTTTCTTCACTAAATTGTTATTTTCCAGCGTCTAGATTCTGGATGTTAGAGAGGTTGAATTTTATTATGAGTTAACATTCTGCTATTTTCTTTTCCTTATCAAACTTTTGGTCAAAGGAGGGTGTTTGCTAATTTTCTCTCCTGTTCTAAGTAAGAAGAGATCTTTCTTTTCCAACAATGTAAGTCCATTTCTTAGTCCCCTTTAGTCATTAGGGTTCTGCTGGGTCATTTGTTGAGATCTGTGGTAGAGGATATTTTCTGGATGGTGAAAGCAGTCAGACATATAATAATAAGATTTCTATGAAAATAAACAAATAAAAAATGATTCATGATTAGAACAAACTATAAACCTAGCCTTTAGGTCCAGGGGGCAGTTAGTCAAAATGTTTATCATGAAGCATCTTTAGATAGTAGAATAAGGATAATAGTTGCATTTCAACAATTTTCCTAGTGTGCAATTTTGTCTGCCTCAAAAGCAAAAATTAAAAATGGGCTTGGAATGTGGTTCAGTGCAAATACCTTGGGTGTCACAAAGCGAAAACCATTAGAAATGTTAGTTAGCAGAGTTAAAGCCAGCTATTGGAGGAAACTAAGAATTCAGTTACCAGTCTAGGTTACAAATAGGTTGTAAAACCTCAGCGATAGTGAACAGGGTTAGAAGATGGTAATGATAAGTTGTACTTTTTTACTAAAAAATGGCTTTTCTTACTAAAGTCATCCCCATTTTTACTAAAGATAATCACAGAAAAAACCAATTTGTTTGCAAAATAGGGCTTTTCTCATTAAACTTGGTCCAA
The DNA here is from genome assembly GCA_004027455.1 of Hydrochoerus hydrochaeris. NCBI lineage: Eukaryota > Metazoa > Chordata > Mammalia > Rodentia > Hydrochaeridae > Hydrochoerus > Hydrochoerus hydrochaeris. The sequence goes on from PVLA01003412.1 coordinate 203,533, forward strand.
TTATTCATATTAATGCACAAGAATAGTTATTGAGCCGGGCGTGGTGGCACACTCCTGTAATCCCAGCACTCGAGAGGCTGAGTCAAGTGGTTTGTGGCAAGTTCGAGACCAGCCTGGGCTACAAAGTGAGCCCAAGCCCAGCCTGAACCGCAGAGCAAGACCCTGTCTCAAAAGACAAAAAAAAAGAATAATTATTGACGATACAGCTTTTTTTGTTTTTGCTTTTGTGTTTGTTTTTATTCAAGTCTACTTTGCTGGAACTTTTCACAAGAAATCTGATTGAACTTTTTGCAGGACTAGCGATTGAACCAAGAGCTTCATGCACACTAAACTAAATTCCCAGCTCTTTTTTTCCCATTAATATGCTTTATATATTGTTTAATTAAGTTTATGTGTACCTTTAGGTATATGTAATGATCACATACATTATAGGTCATTTGTACCTGTACATGATATAAGTTGATTAATTTCCCTTTCTCCTACTGGTCCTTCAAGCCCTCTTCCCTTCTTTATTTACAAAAGCTTTCTTTGCATGTTTTCTTTCTTTTCTCATCATTTTTTTCTTTTCCCTTCCTTCCTTTCCCCTTTCCCTTTCCTAGTTTCCATTCCCATTTGAACATATTCTTTGTATTTCACAATATCTATTATAAATTTTGATTCTTATTTACAGTTTTGGCTTCTCACACCAGAGAAACAATTACACATGTGTGTCTGATTTATTTCATCCTAGACTTTTTAAAATTTATTTTGAGGGCTGAGGATATGGCTCAGTGGCACAGTGCCTGCCTGATAAGTGTGAGGTCCTGAGCTCAATCCCCGGTACCAAAAATAATTTATTTTGAGACAAAGTCTTGAGTAGTTACCCAGCCTGTCCTCAAACCTGGAATTCTCCTGCCTCAGACTTCCAGTTAGCTGGGATTATAGGCATGCACCACCACACCTGGTTCAGTCTGGACTTTGAAAAACCTTTTAAGCCTGGAAAGTCAAGCCTGGCACTTGTCATCAGATTTTGCCTGGAATGCCTATAGATTTCGGCAAATTCTTCTCTTTTTGTTTTTGTTTTATTGATGGTACCAAGAGTTGAACCTATGGTCTTTACACTGAATTATATCCCCAGCCTTGTAAAACAATTTTTTTTTAAATTTTGAGACAGAGTCTTCCTGAATCACTATGTTGCCAGGGCTAGACTTGAACTTGTGATTTTCATGCCTCAGCCTCCTGCCGTGATCCCAGAGTGCTATGATTACAGGTGTGTACCACATGCCTACCTATGAATTCCTCTTTTGAGGAGAGGTCCCAAAATATTTTTAGGTTCTTAGATTTTCCAGAAAGTGACTTTTTTTTTTACTTATCTGTAAATCTGGAGTTTTTTTGTGTTTTGCTTTGTTTTGTACTGGGAATCAAACTCAGGACCTTGTACTTGCCAAGCAGTTGCTGTGTCACTGAGCTATATCCCTGGCCCAAGTCTGGAGACCTTTTAAAGCAAGGTATAGGATTGGTTTTTCCAAGATACTTTATTAGCTCCATAGAGTCAATCCTAATTTCTTAAAATTCTCTAATTATATATCATTCTATGCACATAATTCCTAAATATGATACTTCAGTCTAAGCCTTGGTAATATAACAGTGTTTCCAAATCAATAGATTCTATTGAATGTGTGCAAACACCTATTTGCCTTCAAAATAAGAATAGTTATTGAGTTTCTGAATTCTATGGGACTTGAATAGGGTCAAAAAGTAATTGTTTCAATTCTATTTATAAAACTACACTTTATATGCTGCTACACAGCTTGAAATAAAAGAAAAATATTATAAATAATAAGAACAGCAAAGTTTCAAACATCAAGGCCATTAAAATTTTTTTAAAATGTCATTCTTTTCCAATTAATTCAGGTCCATGCAATTCATTCTTACTCTTTTTTGATCTTGAGTTCTTTACTTTACAAATCCATTAGGTTTTTTCTTTAAGACTTCTAGAAATTTTATCTTGTCCAATGGTATGATTTCTAGGGCATCAGAGACTTCTATTCTAGAGATTTGTCAACGTCTTTCTTATTAATCTCCTTGAAGAAGAAACAATATGAACTACAGCTAATTGTAGATATTCAAAGAAGAGTCATAGTAAAATAGTAATTGTCTATGATTCTCAAAGACTTAAAATGCCTGTGGATAAAGACTTCAGAATTTATTTGATGAGGAAATTTGTTATTTCTGTGACATAAAATATTTTAGCATAAATAGCTGAAATAACAGTAACATTATCCCACATATATTATGAATAGGGAGATATTAACAAATTTTTGTGAACTTCATACAATTTCCAAAACATTTATACTGGTGACATATACCCATATATATATAATATTAAAAAACTTAAATATCACTTTATTTTATAATGCTTCCCTTGTAATATAAGGGGAAGCATAGCTTAATATCTGTATTTCACAAGGTAGAAGGTGAATCTTTTGAGATTTTCCAGGAGACCTCAAGAAAATACCAATATTAATTTGGGATTTAAAAAAAAACTTCATTTAAAATTTAGCTCTGGGAAGTTGTTCAAAATGTCAAACGTGTTAAAAACTAAGTTAAATAGTATATTGGTTATCTATTTAACCAAAATGACAATAAAAGATTTTAAAGGCAAGACTGGGTTTGTGCCCCAGTGGTAGAGTACTTCCCTAGCATTCACAAGACCCTGAGTTTAAACCCCAGCCCTGGAAAAAGAGATTGTAAAGGCAAAGAAATACTGTAAAGACAAATATAGAAAGTTACATAATTATTAAAAAAAACCTTCCCTCTTCTAATAGTGAGAAGACTGTTTTTTTAAGTAACCTTAAATAATAAAGACAAACATGAAGTACCAGAAATTATGTTAATAAAAAAGGTAATTTTGCTTTCCTAGTGAGATTGCTAAAAAGATAGTGAAAAACCTTACACAAAGGAGCACAATGGGCTGCGGATGCAGCTAAGGTGGCAGAGTGTTTGCTTAACACGTGCAAGGCCCTGGGATCCATCACTAGTACAGCAAAGGAGAAATGCAGACCAACCCCAAGAAAGCATTTCGTTTTAACAGAGATACAATTCTAGCTTTTGTACCAATATGCTTCTGATATTAAGGCTCATTTTCAAACAGATTGAATTCATTCAATTTTAAATAGCTGGACCACATGAGATTCTATCTCTCCCTCTGTCTCCCAACTTCATCTTTGATTTTAGCTTGTATCTTTCATTCTTCTTTTGCACTAAGAAACAATCTATTATTCTACTTTAGCATTGAATTACTTTTTTTTCTTAACAGAAAAACCTTATAGCTCTCTTTACAAGAATACAACTTATTTTTCTTACATATTTTGAATACTTTGCATATAAATTTGTCTCTTCCTAGTATTTCTAACAGTTTTCATTATACATCTGAATCAGAATTTTTAAATATTAATTTTAATTTCTAGTAAAAGTAAGAAGTAAGCAATTGTGAACCATTACACCAGCATTCTGTCACAAATTTATTAATAAGCCATTTAATAACCTTTGAAAGTGTACGCTTCCTCACAGTACAATTTTTTCAAAATGGCACAGGACATACAAATTTAAACTTATGCTCAGTAATTAATGTTTCAGTATGTTATTGTGTTTGGAAATTAACTCTTCAATAAATATTCATCATTTAATTTAGTATAACTTTAAGGTTTTAAGTTACCAAAGAGATTTGAAAAGCTTTTTTTATTTAGTGATGAGAATTGAACCCAAGATGTCTCATATTCTAGGTAAGTGTTTTATCATTGAGCTATACCCCAGCAGGGAAACTATTTTTAGGAAGACATGTTGTAAAGCAAAATTATTGTTGAAAAGCTTACTCATATACTCTTATCTCACTTAGGTCTATTTAATTCACTTTTTTCTTAGCAATTGTGTTTGGGTTTGTTATAACAATTTCATGAGACAAGGAACAGTCAGTCATCATCTTTTTCTTACAGATTTTCTAACCGAGATGACATGAGCTTATCTGATGTACTATACCTAGATAGAATCAGAGTTGTATGTTGGCATTATATATAATTCTAACAACACTTTTGCCAAACCAACAAGATTTTTATTTACTAAAGATTACTCAAGTCACATAAACTTGAAAAGCATTGGATCAATTTCTGTTTCTCTTAGGGTTTTAGATATGCCTGATTTTATAAGAGCGTATAATTTTTTCTTTAAGTCAATTACATAGAAGCCTCTTACAAGTTACTTTCAGCAATGTCACATCTGGAGATAGGAGAATTTCACATGTGCACAACAACCTCGGTTCCAGAATTTAATTCTTTCCACAATTCTGGTCACCAACTGAATTGGATGAGAACTGAATCAAATTTCCCCATAAGGTCAAGATTTTTGATTCGATTCTCAGCCAGTTCAGTTTGTGATCACAATCATGGAAAGAATTGAGTTTGTAAACTGAGGCATCACTGTATATACACTGACACGTATAAACATGTAGAGAGAAAAAAGTGGAAGTCTCATATTTATTCTAAAACTATAGGCATCGGATAGGCATGATAGTCACTACTTTATAAAAGAACTGTTGGACCTGAATCATACTTCAAACAGATGGAATAAGTTAAGATTACCCACTCAGATAGCTAAAGCTTTCTACCAATATTTGTGGAAAAGACTTAAAATTTTTCATTTGCCTAATTTCCAAATGGCTATTTCCTATTCACTCTCTCAATGAGTCATATTCCTGAAATGACAGAACTTCAGAAAGATGGTTTTCAAAAAAAGGAAAAAAAAAAAAAGCTCTCAGGTTCTAGAGAAAATAAGGTAGAAAAAAATTTATACCCCAAAGTACAGAGAAAGAATATAATTTTTTTTTTAAGGAAGGGGTTTGGGGCAGATTTGCCTATTAGTAGAGGTCAATTTTACTGAGGCTTTGAAATTTAATTTTAAATGAGTGACTGAGGCATTTAGGAGCTGTCTAAATGTCTCCAAAACCCATCTAAGTGAATAATATACTCAATGTGTTTTCAATTAGCCTTTCACTTTTTTTTCAGACACTTGGGGATCCTTGAGTCCTGAAAGCAGGGGTCTCTAAAGTTCAAGTGACTGGAGTTTTGGTGTGGAAAGGAAAAGGGTCTGGCAGCTCACAGACTGAAGAACTAGGGATTTGAGAAGTTGAGAAGTTGAAAAGTTCCCATGGGAGATGTAAGATAAAGAGAACAAAGAGAGGTTTCAGTGAACAGGACGTTTAGGACAGGGAATCAGGGGACAATCCTACTTAGGAAAGAGGGAGAGGAAGAAAACCTTCTAGCTCAGGAGCACCTCTCAAAAGAAGCCTGCCACTCTACCCCAGCTTCAGAAAGTATAATCAGAATCTTTTTTTTTTTTTTTTTTTTTGGTACCAGGGATTGAACTCACAATCTTGTGCTTGCTAGGCAGGCACTTAAGCCACTGAGCTAAATCCCCAGCCCCAGTATAGTCAGAATCTTAGGACTCAAAATCTCTCCTTCCTAGTTTCACTAGACCCTTGTCCAGTCTAGTGAATCAATCAGTCAGGAGAGAAGACAAAGCCTTCAAATGTACACACCTGCGGTCCTGGAGGAGAGGCCTGGGGGTCCAGCGATGAATCTGATACAATCTGAGCCATAATACCACAGCTGTTAAAGAAAGGTTATTTGTGACTCTTGTTAAAGATGGTAAAACAGACTGGGCATGGTGGCATGTGCCTATAAATCCTAGCACTCAGGAGGCTGAGACAGAAGGACATGAATTCAAGGCCAGCCTGGATTACATAAGGAGACCTTTCTCAAAAAACAAACAAAACAAACAAACAAACATACAAACACAAAGGTGGTGAAGCCGTTTTAATCAAGGAGGGTCATGGCAATAGGTATAGGAATCACTGCAACTGGTCTTGCAGTAGGGCAGAGAGACTGGACCTAAGACTGACTCCAACAGGGACAGTTGGGGATTTATAATAAAGGGGAGGGCAGAGATGAGTGGATGGAAAATTACTAAGAGGAAACATTAAGGATAGGGGTTTGCTGGGATTATTTTTGAAGGCAGGTTCAGGTGCTAATATATCCAAGGTGGTCAGATACCAAGGGGAGAGGATTTTCACAAAGCACTTAGCAGGTTGCTCGAACTGGATTCCTCAAGGACAGGGAGGGAACCCAGTGTTGTACTGGCCAAGCAGAAGGCTCAGAGGGTCCTGGCCAAAGTTTTGGCCAAAAGAGAAAGATATTTTTTTCAGAAGACACAAACAAGGAAAGTGTAAGGGATGAGAAGGGGGCAGCGCACGCACGTGTGTGTGTGTGTGTGTGTGTGTGTGTGTGTGTGTGTATTAGGTAGGGTTGACCAGGGAAGGCAGGCCTGAGGCTGAGATTTTCAGTGAGTTCAGCAAAGAGTGAGAGAGAGCCGGGCAAATACCTAAGAAGGAAACATGGACAGAGAGGCTAAATGTAGAGACCCTCAGGTCAGAGTGGCTAGAAGTAAGTGAGCCTGGAATGACTAGTAGTTGATAAAAATCAGGCAATCCAAGGACCATAAAAACACATGGTCTTGAAAGGCATAGAAATAAGTTTGAATTTTATTCTAAGTGAATGGAAAACTATCAGAGGGTATTAAGCAAGGAAAGGTCATGATCTCATGTTTGAAAGCTCAATCTGGCTGCTTCAGGAAAAGGAATCTGAGCAGTGCAAGAGTGAATGAGCTGAGTATGGTGGTGTCTACCTGTAATCCCAGCATTCAGGAGGCTAAGGCAAGAGGATCATGGCAAATTCCAGGCTAGCCTAGGCCACATAGTGAGTTCAAGGCCAACCTAAACTACACAGCAAGACTCTGTCTCCAAAAAACAAAAACTAAAAATCAAACAGATGTGGTGGCACACACCTGTAATCGCAGCACTCAGGAGGCTGAGGCAGGAGGATCGTTGTAAGTTCAAGACCAGTCTAGGCTACAAAATGAGCTCAAGGTCAGCCTAAACTCCATGGTGAGACCCTGTCTTAAAAGAAAAAAACAAAACAAAACTTTTCAAGTGTAGATGTTAATAAACAGGTGAAGAGAGCACTTGCACCTACATAGGTAGAGTCCACAGGATATGCTAATAGCCATATAAGGAAGAATGAAGGATGCCTCCTAGATTTTTGGTTTGAGTAAATGAATGGATGGTTGTATCACCGTAATATATAAGAAAGCCTGGAAGAAAGAAAGGAGAAAAAGAACAGCATTTCTGTTTTGAGCAGGGTGCTGTGGTGTGAGCTTATAGTCGGAGCTACACAGGATAAACACTTGAGCCCAGGAGTTTGAGAGCAGCCTGGGCAACATGGCAGAACCCCAAAACAAAACCAAAACCAACATTTTTTTTCCTGTTTTGGACATGTCAAGCTGAGAGTCCCATTGTGGGTAATAAATACCTGTTATTATTTCTTATTGCTATGCTGTAGAATCCTGAAGAGGCATTTCGTCCATTTTTGCTTCTTCAGCAGTGTATCTTGGCTGCTTCATACCTTAGGCTCAATTCTCAGCAGGTTCCTATGATGCAATTCCCACATAATTTCCTTAGGGTCCCACACATTACATGCTATGAAAATCTGCCTTATAAATTAATGAATAAATCTAAAGCTATCATGCTTTACTATTTCCTCCTATCTTCCTGTCCTTTGCCACCACGCCTTCTCATATTCAGTAACAAATTCCTCACATTAGTATTTCATCCAAACTGGGCTGGGCCAAGTTAACAGGATGAACTAAGGAATTTTCAGGAAAAGGAATAATGTCAAGAGACTTCTCAGATAAAAGCAGAATTCTGGGATAGTACAACACACAAGTGACATCTAGTTTTAATGACCGCGACTTGGTCAAGTTCTAAGACTGAACTACAAACAGAGGAAAAGCATTTTAAACCTTTAAACACTCTACATGGTTTCAGCTACATTCATAATTTGAAAGGTTTGGCAAAACCTTTTCTTCTAAAGAGAGTCTAAGGGAGCAGTCAGAGATTTAAATAAAGCTGTGTGTATGATTATGTTCTCAGGAATATAAAGTTAAGACCAACCTAATTTGAAACATAACTAACAAGAAAATGGCCAGCTGAGTGGTACATTCATAAGATAGAATGTAGAGAAGCTATTACAATTTGTATTTAATATGAAGATATTTTAGTAATGTAGAAAAATGCTTATAACATAGAGAGAGCTGTAACTTACAATGGTTTGACATAACAGTGTTTCAACTTTACAGTGATTGAAAGTGATATCCATTTAGTAGTAACTGTACTTCAGGTACTTTTCCGGGGCTAACAGCATGCGATACAGTGCTCTCTTAGATGCTGGGCAGCACCAACAAGCTGCAGCTCCAGTCATCCTCACAGTCATGCGGAGAAACAGCTGATGCTGCACATATGCTGCACCATGTCGCTAAGCTATGATGTTTGGTAGGGCAGGTGCATTAAGTGTTTTTTTGCTTTTTTTTTTTCGTACTTTAGATCACTAAGCTACATTTTTAGTCTGTTATTTTATTTTTAGACAGGTTCTGGCCTCAAACTTATCATCTTTATGCCTCAGCCCTCCAAGTAACTGGGGTACAGGTGTATATCACCACATCCAGCCTTAAATTCATTTTTTACTTCCAATATTTTCAACTTTTGATAGGCTTATCAGAACATGACTCTACATGAGTAGCATCTATAAGTGAAAGTACAATTGGTTCTCTGAACGTGTATGAGTGTGTCTACGTGTGTGTAGAAATGAGGCTGGAAGGAAATAAGTCAAATCTTGGCTTTACTTCTGGAGTGTGGAAACATAGGCTGTTTTCATTTCCTTCTGTACATTTTTCTGTGTTTTCAAAATATCTATAACAAGCCAGCCGTAGTGACATATGTCTGTAATCTCAGCAATCAGGAGGCTGAGGCAGAAGAACTGCTTAGAGTTTGAGGCCAGTCTGGACTACACAGTTAGTTCAAGGCCAGCCCCCGCCCAAACCCATAATAAGTGTGCTACTTTAATTGAGGTACAATTTATACACAATAAACTGAACATGCTTAAAGTGTGCATTTAGTTTATTTTGACACTTGCCAACATCAGCATCACCACCACAGTCAAATAATGAACAACGTCATTGCCCTAGAAGTTTCTTTGGGCCCCTTGTCATCCTTCCTTTGACTCAACCTAGTGGTACATACAGTCCCCTTCTTAACTAACCACTGACCAGCTTTCTGTCACTACACTGTGGGATGCATTTTCTTCAAACACGGAATCATACAACGTGTGTTTTTGTTTACTTCTTTTACTCAAGATAATTATTTTGAAATCAATTCATTCTGTTCTATGATATCAATAGCTCATAAATCATACTTTGTTGTTTATACAGTTATCTGTTTGTGGTTATGTGTGTTGTTTCCAGTTTTTCTTGTTAGTACAAACTCAATATAGAGAAGCAACAAAACTTTTTTTTTTAATAAAAATCATCTGAAGTATAAATAAATTGAAGAGCAAAATAAAAGATAGATAATAAGAAACAGACAGATAGGCCTTTTGCAATTGGGATGGGGGCCAAGAGATGGAGGGTAAGAGGAAGGAGAGGAGGAGGAGTGGACATAAAAATAATTCAGATGTGTTATGTGTATGTACAAAATTCCCTTGATGAATATAATCATTATTACTGTGAATTTACTAATAAAAATAAAATTTATACAAAACAATAGCCTGAGTTTATGCAGACATTTCTCCTAAACAAGTACAGTGTTTCCAAGCTGTATTTTAATTTTAAATTAAGAATTTTAAATAAGAGAGCTACTGTACTTGTATTAGCACCATAATGAGTGTCAGAGAGCCCTGACTTTATCCTGGCTAAATCTCCTTGGACTGTGCTTTATTTGGAATCTGGTTGCACTTGATTTGAATGTGGTTTGTTCCCTCCAAAACACACACTGGGCTTTAATCCCCATCAAGAGGTGTTAAGGAAGGGTGGAAACACTGGGCTATGATATTTAGAGGTGGGGCCTGTGGAAGATGACTGGAATTTATACAGGTCAGCAGGGTGGAGCCCCTAAGATTGAATAGTGCTGTTTTGGGAGTAGGACACACACACTTGCTCCTTGTCTCTTCCATGTGATGCCCTGGACCACCTCAGGGCTCTGCCAGCAAGGTGACCATCACCACATGCAGTGCCTTTTTCTTTCTTTTCTTTCTTTCTTTCTTTCTTTCTTTCTTTCTTTCTTTCTTTCTTTCTTTCAACTTATCTAGGGATATGTTGCTATTAGTAACAGAAGGCAGACTAATATAAATAGGACAAAAAATACCAAATGTGAAGAAACTATAGTATAGCTGGAGAGGTCACTTCCCTGATTTACAAGGAAACTTTTATACAGTGCAGTAGAGTGGAAGCTGCAGAAGTTTCATCAAGCAATTCTTTTTTGCTTCATGTTTCATCTGTAAGATGAGGATAATTCCACTTGTCTTTTGAAGTTATTGATTCCATGGAATAATTTAAGTGAGATCATCCTGAAAAGTATAGGGCATTGTTTTTATTTTATTATTTATGTATTTTTGGTACTGGGAGTCGACCTCAGGACTTCATGCTTGCAGGCAGGCACTGTGCCACTGAGCTATATCCCTGGTCCAGACATTGTTTTTAAAAAGGAGAAAAATTATTGTTACTAAGAGAAGAAAGCTAAAGTGAGAAGTCCTTCCTCCACTATAAGCAGTCATGTTTCAAGGGCTAGGAAAAGGTGAAATTTCATAGTTGAGCCATTAGAGCATTGCAAGGGCTTTAAGAACAGGATGGCTGCTCCAGCTAAGCTCCGCAGGAGGAAACTGGCATGAATTGTGTGCCCACAGGGTGTCAGGGGCTGGCACAAATGTGCTTCACAGCCGCTGATACCTAAGTGCATACTGCAATACAGAGTAAAGCTGCTTTTGGCAATTTCTATCTTAGCCCTGGCTAAGAGCTTGATAGTCATTGATATTCCTGGTCAAAGTCATGACCCACAGAGCATCTACTGATCTGATCTTATGCTGTAGCTGGGGCATAACATGGATTTTTCTCCATTAATAGTTATGAGATAAGTAAAAGATTAATAATGGTTTACTTAAACAAGCCAGGCATGGTGGCTCACGTCTGTAATCCCAGAACTCAGGAGGCTGAGGCAGGAAGATCATTGCAAGTTCGAGACCAGCTGGGGCTACAAAGTGAGCTCAAGGCCAGCCTGAACTGTATAACGAGACCCTGTCTCAAAAAGACAAAATAAATAAATAAATAAA